>WTXG01000307.1:0-39602 GCA_022496185.1 Multifurca ochricompacta | reverse complement strand
AACGCGTTCATTTGCGGCTGCTTAAGATCCCTCAATGACTCTTGTTTTATGTTCAGAAGATTAAGATAATTAATTGTTCCATTTTTATTTTATTATTCTGCTTTCAATTTTATACAAGCACTACTAAAATCCAGTATACAGTGATGATTAGATAGGATGTTATAGAACATTGATGAAAAGCCTGTCAGATAACCACACAGAATGCAAAAAAATTGACGAACACATAGAAATTGGTAGGGGTAACCCCTGGATAATTGTTTTGATACCTGGGTTACCCATAAAATGAAACGCGTGCAAGTTCTTTACTTGCATCGCGCATTTCAGACATCCGGCCCGGGAGATCCTGGTCAAGGAGATATGCACTTGGACACAACGCGTTCATTTATGGCTACTCAAGATCCCTCAAAGATTCCTATTTTATGTTCATAAGATTAAGATAATTTATTATTCCATTTTTATTTTATTATTCTGGTTTCAATTTTATACGAGCGCAACTGTTCTTTGGATTTCTGCGCATTTCGGGTAAGTGGCCTGGGCCATCCCGGTCAAGGAGATAAGCACTTGGACACAACGCATTCATTTATGGCTACTCAAGATTCCTCAAAAATTGTTGGTTTATGTTCAGAAGATTAAATGGATCCTTTATTTACATTATTATTTTATTATTCTGGTTTCATTTCATACAAGCGCAACTGTCCTAGTCCCTGGATGCACATTTCTGCGCGTTTAAGTCAACCTTCCTTAATAGGAAGGAGGTCAGACCACCATGCGATGCAATGTAGTCGCTGCCCCATGCAGCTTGTAGACACACGCGGGCCTTGTTTCAATAAAGTAATTTGATAATTAGATTATAGAATAGTCTATATTAGTCTAGAGTGTATTTTAGATAGTGCCAGACCGGCAGAATTGGTCGCACGTTAATAAAACAGATGTATCATGGTTTTCAAGAAAGTGGATCACTGATAAGGATTTTATTTTACATCGCACCCTTGATCTGCTTTGATATTTTGTAGGATAATACTAGAACATATTTAACGCCACCCTGTAGCATACATCAGACGAGATCTTGTATTTGTGTGGCTGCAGATGTGTTTTATCTCAGAAATTCTACTGATCTTGTCAATGCATAATCGGTGCCTATACCTGCCAAACCTGCCGCGCGGGTACGGGTTTCCACGGGTTGGGAGCCGTATACCTGTACCTGTACCCAGCAAAACCCGCGGCGCTTACCCACGCGGGTATGAAACCCCTTGACAATCACTACCCCCTTCACATACAACCCACTGTCCAGGCAGTTGACAGTGAGTTGTAACACCCAGTATACAGAGATGATTAGATAGGATGTTATAGAACATTGATGAAAAGCCTGTCAGATAACTGCACAGAATGCAAAAAAATTTGATGAACACATAGACATTGGCAGGGGTAACCCCTGGATAATTGTTTTGATACCTGGGTTACCCATAAATGAAATGCATGCAAGTTCTTTACTTGCATTGTGCATTTCAGACAACCAGCCCAGAACATCCCAGTCTAGGAAATATGCACTTGGACACAACACATTCATTTATGGCTACTTAAGATCCCTCAAAGATTCCTGTTTTATATTCATAAGATTAAGATAATTTATTATTCCATTTTTATTTTATTATTCTGGTTTCAATTTTATACGAGCGCAACTGTTCTTTGGATTTCTGCGCATTTCGGGTAAGTGGCCTGGGCCATCCCGGTCAAGGAGATAAGCACTTGGACACAACGCATTCATTTATGGCTACTCAAGATTCCTCAAAAATTGTTGGTTTATGTTCAGAAGATTAAATGGATCCTTTATTTACATTATTATTTTATTATTCTGCTTTCATTTCATACAAGCATGACTGTCCTGGCACATTAAATCAACCTTCCTTAATAGGAAGGAGGTCAGACCACCATGCAATGCAATGTAGTTGCTGCCCCATGCAGCTTGTACAGTAACCCACAAAACTGTTCCAATGTTTGGCCACCCTGAAGAGATTGACCTACCACACAATGAGAATAATTTTCAAACTTAGTACAAATTGGTGGAGGATAGTGTAGCATCTAAGCTTCAATTAGAGCCTATAATAATGTCAATTGGGTCAGTGGTTCATGATATATAAAATGTTTTGTGAGGCATTATCATTGGAATGGTTTTGTGGCTGACATGTGAGATGACAAAACTGGTATCTGGTGGTCATGTAAATGCATTGACAGTCATGTGACAATGTTTAATAAGTTAAACATACACCAAATAATCATCAACAACACTTGCTTCTTGTTGACACAGTCAGGTGTCGCACGATGCAACTCTGCATGACCTCATATAGGAGGTTGTGTACCACTATGAACCTGAGGCCGTGTAGCTCAGTGGTTTAGAGCACCGGACCCGGCTTGTCCAGAGGTCTTGGGTTCAATCCCCAACATGGCCATTTCTTTTCTGGTGTGTGAGCCAGGGTCCTGTTTAAGGTCCCTTGATTGGGGTGCGTGTTTAGCCAACAGACTCCACCACCAGCACTAGAGGAAGGGCTCTACACCCTTTGTCTCTAGTGGAACTTGTGGTTGGCTCCTCCATGACATGACTCCCCACCTGTTTACACAATGTCCCCCTGATGTGGGCTTAGGACTTGTTACAGGTGGTGATAGACAGACTACTATACTACTTAGAAGTTGTTGACACAGGATGTGTCTGGAGATGCTTCAGGCATCTAAAGATCACTTTAGCTGTAGATAAGATTAGATTAGGTTCCGGAGTTTTCGGACTTTTTATGATATCTTTATTACATTTCTTTCTCACCTTACTCAGCTGATTAGTGATGTCCTTAGTAATGTGCAGTAAGCACGTGATATCTCTTTTGGCCAATGGCCTTTATCCCTCTTTGTTAATTGTCTGGCACTTGTGGACTTATTCCCAGTGTGCACAGACCATTTCCCCTGGCCCCAATGGGTATATAAGGGTGTCTGTTTCGTCTCTTTCACTTCAGAGTTCCTTCAACCTCTGAAGTGTAAGTCTTACTATACTTTCTACTTTCCTTTGACTAATGTCTCTTGTAGATACTTGTCTTTTCTAGGTCAGTAGTATAGTTAATAGAGTTCCTTCAACCTCTGAAGTATACTTGTCTTTTCTAGCCTAACTGCTACTAACCACAGTCAGTATAACCAGCAGCATGATTGTTTGACAGAAGTCGCACATCAGAGGCAGGACTTCTTTAAGTTCTGAAGCATAGCACCACAGATTGGATGGGCCCTCTTAAATGAGACCTGGACAACTGGTTCTAATTGCTCCTTGGAACCAGGATCAAATTCTTTTTAAATCATCTCAAATGTCTTCCATCATCTTCCCCCCAACATTCAAATTCAACAAGCTTGATGGCTCCAATTGGCAGCAGTGGTCAGTCTCATTTACCACCCTGCTACACATCAATGGCATGAAGAGGCACATTACACATGATGCCCCAGAGTTCATTAATGTGCCCAAGATGGAGGATGGAGAAAAGGATGATGAGTATGCTAAATGCTTTGCCATTTGGTCAGAGCCCCTGTACCAGGATTGGAACAGGGTGGAGGAAATCCTCATGGGAGTTCTGGTGATGGTCACATCACCAGAAACATACTCTCAAATTGCCTCAGATAGAACTTATCTGTCAGTAAATGCCAAGTATGAGCAACTCAAAACACTCTATGGCTCAGTAGGAAGCATGGCCACCTACAACTTGTGGTGCTCTGTCTTGTCCTTCCATTTGCAGGAAGGCAAACAGTTCAGGCCCCAGTTACAGCATGTGTTGGATGCAAGGAGTACCCTAAAGGAAAATGGGATGGAGATCTCTGATCTCCAGATGAGCTTCATCTTGCTCCAATCCCTACCTCCATCCTACAATGCCATTGCTGGCTCCATCCTGGTGTCAGGTCCTCCTGACTGTCTTTCCCCTCAGGACCTTGTACAAAGGTTCCTAAATGAGGAAAGCCAACTAGCCAGCCCTGCAGGAAGTGGTGTTGGGGCTGCCCTTAACAAGGCAGCCCATATCAACAAAAAAACTAAACAACAACCAAATTTCACACCATGTCCTGCAGGTGCTGTTGACATGGGATGTGTCTGGAGATGCTTCAGGCATCTAGGAATCACTTTAGCTGTAGATAAGATTAGATTAGGTTCTGGAGTTTCAGACTTTTTACAATATCTTTATTACATTTCTTTCTCACCTTACTCAGCTGATTAGTGATGTCCTTAGTAATGTGCAGTAAGCATGTGATATCTCTTTGGCCAATGGCCTTTATCCCTCTTTGTTTATTGTCCAGCACTTGTGGACTTATTCCCAGTGCGCACAGACCATTTCCCCTAACCCCTATGGGTATATAAGGGTGTCTGTTTCATCTCTTTCACTTCAGAGTTTCTTCAACCTCTGAAGTGTAAGTCTTACTATACTTTCTACTTTCCTTTGACTAATGTCTCTTGTAGATACTTGTCTTTCTAGGTCAGTAGTATAGTTAATATAGAGTTTCTTCAACCTCTGAAGTATACCTGTCTTTCTAGCCTTGCCACTACTAACCACAGTCAGTATAACCAGCAGCATGATTGTTTGACAGGTGCATCATCATCCAATGATGTCACCTGCTTCTATTGCCAAAAGCCAGGCCACAAGGCTAATGAATGTTGACAAAGGAAACAGGACAGAGCCAATGCTGATGTGGGCAAAAAAGGCAACAAGAGGAAGGGGCAAGGCCCCAGTGTACATAAGGATCAGCAAGGGTTTTCATACCCGCGCGGGTAAGCGCCGCGGGTTTTGACGGGTACGGGTACGGGTATACAACTCCCAACCCGCCAGAAACCCGTACCCGCGCAGCGGGTTTGGCGGGTATAAGTGGTCATCGGTCATTGACAAGATCAGCAGAAATGTAATGATAAAATACATCTGTAGCAAATAAATGATAAGATTTAATTTGATGTATGCTACAGGGTTTCTGTAAATATATTCTAGTGTTATCCTATGAAATATCAAAGCAGATCAACGGTGTGATGTAAAATAAAAGTGTTATCAGTGATCCACTCTCTTAAAAATCAAGATGCAACTGTTTTATTAACGCGCGATCAATTCTGCCGGTCTGGCACTATCTAAAATACACTCTAGACTACTTTAGACTATTCTATAATCTAATTATCAAATTAGTTTACTGAAACAAGGCCCACGTGTATCTACAGGCTGCATAGAGCAGCGACTACATTGCATCGCATGGACCAGCATATTGGTCTGATCTCCTTCCTATTAAGGAAGGTTGACTTAACTGCAATTTTCCATTGGTCCGACAAGATTGTGATCACGCATAGATAACACAACAGAAACGCATTCACAAATTAATTAGATCCATAGAATATACATCTAAGATCTGACATATGATCAAATCACATCATTAAACGAGATAACGAGATAACGCGTTCATTTAATCTAGTAGCTGATAAAGTACATCTAAAGTACAAGCCTGCGCCATGCCTGTTCCACAAAATGAAATAAAATAATAATGTAAATAAAGAATAAACTTAATCTTCTGAACATAAATCAGCAATTATTGAGGGATCCTGAGTAGCTACAGATGAACGCGTTGTATCCAAGTGCGTATCTCCTTGACCGGGATGGACCGGGCCGAGTGTCCGAAATGCGCGATGCAAGTAAAGAACTTGCACGCGTTTCATTTTATGGGTAACCTGGGTATCAAAACAAATATCCAGGGGTTACCCCTGCCAATCACTATGCATTTGTCAATTATTTTTGCATTCTGTGTGGTTATCTGACAGGCTTTTCATTCAATGTTCTATTACATCCTATCTAATCATCTCTGTATATTGGGGTGGATTTTAGTTGTGCTTGTATAAAATTGAGACCAGCATAATAAAATAAAAATGGAATAATGAATTATCTTAATCTTCTGAGCATAAAACAAGAGTCATTGAGGGATCTTAAGCAGCCATAAATGAACGCGTTGTGTATCTCCTTGGTCCGGGATGGCCCGGGCCGGATATCCGAAATGCGCGATGCAAGTAAAGAACTTGCACGCGTTTAACACAGGCAACCTGCAGGTGACCCGCGGGTAACCCGCGGGTTACCCGTACCCGTAGCGACGGGTACGGGTACGGGTACGGGTACCAATGAAGATACCCGGGGGTTACCCCTGCTATTCACTAAGTGTACAAAATAACTCCACACAAATAGTTACTGTAGTTAACAGTAGCAGCAGAATACAGGAGGTACATGAGACACCTTGCATTTCTCTTTATTCCTTGACCAAACATATGCAAGAAATTGATGATGGCAGCAATCCTTGGATGATGGACAGCAGAGCCACCACTCACTTTACACCATATTTAGAAGACTTTTCTGAATATCTCCCCCATATGGGACATCAGGTGACAATTGGTGATGGCTCCATAGTCCAAGTCGAAGGAACAGGCAAAGTCATTTCAAAAACTCACAAAAATTATGAATTGGAGTTAAATAATGTCTACTATTGTCATGAACTGACACCCTAGAGACCTCCTGACCCCCTAGAAATCTCTGGACACTCCCAGAAACCCTGCAGGACCCTCAGAAACAAAGATAACCCTAGATTAAGACCAGAAGGAGGCTGGTCCAGGCCAGGGCTGGACTCCTGCCAAATTGGAGAGGTGTGGGAAGAGTACTAACAGTCCCCACAATGCCTAAACAGCAGTCCACAAACTGCAGACTGTGGACTGTGGATTTCTAAGCCCAAAAGTGGGGCTATTCTCATTGGTGGATAGTGGGGAGTTAGAGCAAAATTAACCTCCCCTAAAGTGGTGCACAGACCAGAGTCCTGGTTGTAATTATGTATATAAACCCTTTGGAATAGAATGGACAGCTCCAGACTGTCCACTTGTGATCTGGTACCTTATTGCCTAGGAGATTAGCCCCACCTTGTGGAAGGCTTCTCACCCCTTGTCCTTGAGCTGTTCGCTTCATCTCCCTGCACTTTCACCCTCACTCTCATCTCTTGCCCCACTTCCAAATCATCCCCTTCACATACAACCCACTGTCCAGGCAGTCAACAGTGAGTTGTAACATTTGGACAGTCTCCTTTGCAGCAGACAGTGACTGACAAGTGCCCTAGTGTCCCAGAACAGCTCCCCTTTGTCCTACCCTTCAGATCAAGCAGCCTCCCCCCCCTACAATTTTCCTGGTGCCCAGCACACCATTAACTTCACTGCCTTGGTAGAGGCAGCTGCCACAGCATCTCCAGCTCCTCCTTTGTTGATTTTGCCTCCTCTTGAGCTACCAGAGCTCCATCCTCTCCCTGTGCCCTCCCCCACCCTCCAACTGCCTCCCCTTGTTCCCCCAGGTCTTCTGAATGTGTCCAACACCTTTGGCACCCCCCCTCCTTGCTATATTTGCCTTCCAACCCCTGCCCCACCCCTCCCACCACTGCAAACACCCTCTCCCCCTCACCACCCTGGCTCTGACCATCTTCCAGCACCTCCTGCTCTTCACCTTCATCATCCTGTGTGCCTTGATCACCCAACCAACCCTCACCAGTTTCTTATCTACCATTTGATCAATGGTAATCAAGAATCTTGGGTGCCCAGTCAGTTTTCTAGGGAGGCCAGCTTCTTTGACCAGTACCCTGCTTCCTGGACATGCTTGAGCATAGAGCTAATTACCTTCCTGGTGTGCTCATTTCTTTCTGCTTTCCTCACTTCCATATTGTTCCTATTCACCCTTGTATTGATCACTTTCTTCATTCCATTCATTACCCCCCCTCCCACTTTGTAAACATCAATCTCTGTGCCAAAGTAGGGTACTTGGCCCCCAACATTCCTACCTTCCCCAAGGGCCTCCTTGTTTATTCCTGGAATGCTTCCATTGCCCACCTTCATTGCTCCCTTTCCCCAGAACTCCAGGACATCTTCAGTGGGGCTAGAGTACTGCTCCAAGGCTTTGATCTTCTGGATGGACACTTTATCTCTTTGTTTGGCACCCTTAGCTTCACTGACATTGGGGTCTTAGTAGAAGAAAGGTACTTTACAGTACGAGACATACTTAGAGACCACCTGGAGCTTGTTCCTTTTGTTTCCCCTGTTCGTCTACCCACCAACCCCCTCCCTGCCCTTCCCATACACCCTTCAGACAGGTACCCTTGTCAAACAATCATGCTGCTGGTTATACTGACTGTGGTTAGTAGCGGTGAGGCTAGAACAAGACAAGTGCTTCAGAGGTTAGAAGAACTCTATATCATACTATACTACTGACCTAGAACAAAGACAAGTCTATATACGAGGTTAGTCTAAAGGTAGTAGAGAGTAAAGTAAAAGGAACTTACGCTTCAGAGGTTAGAAGAACTCTGAAGTGTAAGAGACCAAACAGACACCCTTATATACCCATGGGCGCCAGGGGAAATGGTCTGTGTGCACTGGGAATAAGTCCACAAGTGCCGGACAATAAACAGAGAGGGATAAAGGCCATTGGCCAATGAGATATCACATGCTTACTGCGCATTACTAAGTCCATCACTAATCAGCTGAGTAAGAAGGGAAAGAAGTGTAATAAAGATAACATAAAAAGTCCGATACTCCGGAATCTAATCTAATCTAATCTACAGCTGAAGCGAACCTTAGATGCCTGAAGCATCTCCAGACACATCCTGTGTCAACAACCCTTGCTTTGAAGACATAGACTTTGAACAACCTCTAAAAACAGTACATTGTACACATAACTGTAGAGGTCCCTTGTAAATAAAAGAGTCCTTGGGTGTGGAAAATAGTGTCCTTCCCCACAGAAAGAGAAGACTGCCTCCAATGAGTCCAAAGACAGTTCACCACCTTTTCCAGCTTCACAGAGAAGCCCAGCTGCCCTCTGTACCCAGAACCCCTCATCAGCACCCTCCATGATGATGGACAGGCAGAAGGCTGGTGTGACATTGATACCATCTATCTACCCCTTCTCTCCTCCTCCCATTTGGGTGAGTTCTCACTCAAACCCAGTACAATCAATTCCTGTCTGGACCTTGCCAGAGCATTCCCCAAGACTCCCAACACCAACTTCTTTACTGGCACCTTGCTCAGCTTACCCATTCCACCAGGGACCCCCTTGAAACACTCTTAGTCTGTGTCAACAACAAATACCTTTGGAGAGAACACATTCCCCTCACATCCCAGAACTCAAACACTTTTGCTCAGAGGAGAACATCTCTATTACCTCTCTACCTTTTGTTTGGACCACATAAGGATTAACCTCACCTTTGACAGATCCACCTTCACTCCACTCCCTCCCCCTCTGGCTGGTGTCTAGTAGAAACAGAAGGCATACAAATTGAATACCTGTGGACTGCTGATTACTGGGAGACTACCTCCACAACCATTGCCCATTCCTTGTCAACCCTCCCATCTTCACAGACCCCCCTTACCTCCCACCTATGCCAAACTCTCCCCCTCCCCAGAACCAGAAGAGCTCACATTCCCACCCTTTCCCTTGCAGCAGTCACTCAGGAAGAAGAACATCTCACCCAGATCCAGACAGCCTTAATTGGTACCACCACCACCTGGTCTGACCTTGAAACTCCCACAGAAATACCTCAGACTTTGAAGAGAGTTCTCCTGCATCCAGACACATTGCCTCTGTGATATTGACCTTTGTACCTGTAACTTTCACCCAGAAACCCCTCCTACCCCCCCAGGCATAGTATTGTGGAGGCCTTCAGCCTTTGATACATACTTACCATCACATTACTCAGTCTAAGTAGAGAAAAGAAATAAAAGACTCCTTTGCATCATGGCTAGTATTACTGACTGGGCTATCAACCTGGCATCCCAACACAGAAGAAGTCAGTCCAACTCCCCCCAAGATAGAAGAAGAAACCCTAGAAGATGCAGCAGTAACAATACACCAGCCACACCTGCCCCCCATCACACCTCCAGAAGGCAAAGGGCGCAAACCCATCCCAGTCCTAGTGCACCCCTACCAGAGCAACCACTTCCCCCTGTCCCAGAGCCCTTCCTTGCCCACCTAAACTATTCCCCCATTCCCCCAACATCCACCCAGCTTGCCTCAACATCAACACCCTTCCTGAACCTCCCAGTTGTAGAATTGGATCAGTCCCAGTCCCAATTGTTGACACAAGACATGTCTGGAGATGCTTCAGGCATCTAAGGATCACTTAAGCTGTAGATAAGATTAGATTAGGTTCCGGAGTTTCGGACTTTTTACAATATCTTTATTACATTTCTTTCTCACCTTACTCAGCTGATTAGTGATGTACTTAGTAATGCGCAGTAAGCACATGATATCTCTTTGGCCAATGGCCTTTATCCCTCATTGTTTATTGACTGGCACTTGTGGACTTATTCCCAGTGTGCACAGACCATTTCCCCTGGCCCCCATGGGTATATAAGGGTGTCTGTTTCATCTCTTACACTTCAGAGTTTCTTCTATCTCTGAAGTGTAAGTCCTATTTACTTTACTCTCTACTTCCTTTAGACTAACACTTCTTATAGTACTTGTCTTTTCTAGGTCAGTAGTGTAGTAATATAGAGTTTCTTCTATCTCTGAAGTTACTTGTCTTTTCTAGCCTTACCACTACTAACTGCAGTCAGTATAACCAGCAGCATGATTGTTTGACACCAATCCCCTTCCATTGTTCACCTGGTCAACCACACCTACCCTGTCACAGATATCTACATCTCTGGGACATTACCCACTCAAAACCCCAGTGAACTATGAGAATTCCACCTTCATTGCTTGGCCCAGCTTGCAACTCAAAGAGCTAATCACCTTGACATCTACCATCCCTTGAGTGAAGCTAATCATATCACCACAGACCCCCTATACTTTGAGAACCTCCTTTGGTGACTCCACATTGTTATCTCTGCCCCAGGGATAGTTGAAGAATATTACTGGATCCACAGGAACATCTGCAACTACTATCTAGACTGTGCTGTCCTTTGCCCAGCCTATCAAGTCTTCTACACCTGGAATGCCCAAGGGTGGACTACATACTGCCTTAGTACCCACTCTGAATGACCTCAGAACAACCTCTTACTGCTGAAGAACTAGCTCAGGTCCCCTTTGGCTTTACCCACCCTATCTTTGACTATGACGACCATGCTTTTGTTGCTACTTGGAAAGGAGACAACTACTACACTCAGACTCTTGGAAACAACTGGAAACACCTTCAAGACAGCCACATCCTTCCTGTAAACGAATACCTCAGTTATTTCCCTAACATCAACCTCATCAGCAATCTTGACCCCCACACATTCTATGGAACATACAATGGAAAGGAAGTCCATTGGTCTGACACCCATATAGCTTGGATCTACCTTAATAACCACCATGTTCAATTCCCCATTGCTTCTATCACCTCTGATGAAGAAGTATCCCAGTCCCTTGAAGCTGTAGAACAATCCCTTTGTGCTATCACCCTCAGAACCCCTCCCACTCTCCCATCCATATCCCTTGCCTCCATGACCACTGCTATAGCTTCACACCCCCCCAAGACACCAACACCCCTGAATATCATGAGTACTACTGTTGCCTCCAGTGGAAAGATCTTGGGGTCAGCCCCAGAATCTTTTGATGGGCAAGCGTCTAAAGCAGAATGCTTCTGGTCTCAACTGGCCAACTATTACTATCTGAATGAAGGAGCCTTCACTGATGAAAGTAGACGAGTCTCTGCAGCCCTCACCCACTTTAAACTTGACACACCAGCAGGAGAATGGGCCAGAGACTGCACCAACACTGCACTCCAAGCCAATCCCCCTTCTTTTGGGACATGGGACTGCTTCAGAATTGACTTTGAGAAACAATTTATCCCAGTAGAGAGTTGCCTCCTGACTATCAAAGCCATGTATGAAATTCACCAAGGCACCTGCCCTTTCAATGACTGGTACCAAGAATGGTCCACCCATGCTACCTGTTATGTCTGGTGTGAGATGTTCTGCATGACATGTGCTTCAGCATATCTCAGTTTCAAGGAAAGGACCATCAATAGGCCCTTTGGAGGAGTCAGGAGAAGTCAAGGTCTCAGAGGCCAAAAGCTCCAAGACAATGTTGAGCAGAAAGGCATCTGAAATGCTGAGATGACTAGTACTGAGTTTCAAAGGACTTGTCCAGAAGACAAACACTGATGTATTCAATAAGTTGAGTCTGAGGTCTACAGTGTGACTACAGTGGGCTTATATATGTAATCAAATGAGTGTCTAAAAGATAAGAAATATGGAGTCAGGTGGGCCCAAATATATGAAAGCAGATGGTGTAAAGCCTGGCTTCTGATAGGGAATTAAGTAAGTGTCTGGTCATAGAGATAAGGAGATAAGAGAACAAGTAAGGGTAAACATAGCATAAACAAGTCCAAAGATGGTCATGGGGATGGAAGCAAAGCATGTGATGGGTCCCAGGAAGGAGACATGATCAAGAAATGTAGCATAGGGGGAAGAGAGGGATCTGTGTTAGGTAGGGTAAAGAAAAGAGGGTTACTGGCAATGGTTGTAACATCACCCCCTCTTCTGGTTTGAGCTGACCCAGCTAGAAACGTGCACCATCATCATCCTGTACTAAGTCCACATAATCATCTGCTACATTATGGTCATCCATGGTATAGGTCTCATCTGCAGCACACTGGTGAGTGTGCAGGAACCCATACAGGCCTTGTCGTCCACACTGGGGGCACATGTCATGGACTGGGCAGTCAAGTTCCTGGTGTCCAGTGTTGTGATGTAAGCACTTGCCACACCATCCAGATGGATTGACAATTGTGGGGGCAACACCTAAGTGACAGAATATGCAGAACTGGCTCCAATATAGATTGCTGCAACAGTGGCAGCACCACTTGCGATTGAGGTGACAGTTCCAACTGATGTGGTACTTACTATCACATTGCCAACATGTCTCTCCATGGGGGTTCTCATGCATGCATGGCATCTTGAATCAGTTGGGCAGCAGTGTCAGTGCCACCCCCAATGATTGTGGTGGGAGGGGCTGTGCATAGGTGTCTGCATACCTTTCAGCGATGGTCTGGTATGTGTCCCCTGCCTCCAACCTCTTCCTGATCTCTGTCAGCTCCTGTTCCACCTGGAACATCCCACTTGTCAGCCTTGTCATCTGCTTCACATACTCCCAATATTGCCTGTTAAGTGTCATGTGCAGTGTTAAGGTCTTCCACAGTCTCATTACCTCAGCTTTGAGATGCGGAAGGCACATGTTGTTCAGCACCTCATTGATCACAAAGGCTCAGGAGTCCTCAGCAGCAAGGTGTCTGAGCTGTTCATCACTCATAGCATGATGGAGACGACCTGTGTACCATTCCTCCAAATAGACCAGGGCACCATAGACTGGCCTGTCTTTCTTCATACAGCCTGCAACATCCATCCCCCCATTGGTGTAGAAGATGTACTTAGCTATAGCTTTGTCTCCATTGGCCATCATGATTTTGAGGGGGAAGTACATTGACAAGTTTGGGTTGTTGGTGAAGAAGGGGAACTCTGGGACTTTGTCATCCAGCTCCATTCTGAGGAGGTTGTTCAGATGGGGCTCTTCAGAGTGTTTGAAGTCATCATTGGGGTTTGGGGACTGGTTCTTGACCTGCTCAGCAGCAGCATTGTAGTCAATTGGGGTAGAGGGGCGAGTAGAGGGATGGGCAGTGTTACGTCTGGTGTGGGATGTTCCACACAACATGTGTGACAGTGTGGTACATATATTCAGATAAGAAACCAATAAGGCTTCTTGGAGTTGATAGGGATGAGTCAAAGTCGAAGGGGGCTGCTCCCTAAGACAATGTTGAGTGGAAAAGTGCCAAAAGCACTGAGACAGATGAGTCAAGGATTCAAAGGGAGTGTCCAGAAGACAAGCACCAATGTATTCAATAAGTTGAGTCTGAGGTCTACAATGTAGCTACAATGGACTTATATATGTAATTGAATGGGCATCTAAAGATAAGAGATACAGAGTCAAGTGGGCCCAAATATATGAAGTGGAGGGCGTAAAGCCTGGCTTCTGATAGGGAATTAAGTAAGTGTCCAGTCTTAGAGATAAAGAGATAAGATGATAAGGGAGTAAACATAAGCAAGCACTGGGTCAACAAGGTCAAAGACAGTCATGGGGATGGGAGCAAAGCATGTGATGGGTCCCAGGAAGGGGACATAATCATAAAGTGTAGCATAGGTGGGAGAGTGGGGTTCATGTTAGGGAGGGTGAAGAAAAGAGGGTCACTTGGCAGAGGTCATAACAGGCAGAGGGGAAGGCTTCCACAACCACAGTAGTGGCAGTGAAGGCATTGACAGCAGCATTGGCAGCAATGAAAGAGGGAGACATGTCAAAGGTTTGATATGGGTAGGACATGGCTGGGGAAGCATTGTACTGGGGAATAGATGAGGCAGGGATCCTCTTCTTTTAACTGTTCTTGGGCGCCTTTGGATGTCAGTTGTGGAACTCTGAGATAAGGACCAGGGCAAAGATATTCCTGGCTGGTTCCCATGAGCTGTCAGAGTCTGGGAATCCTTTCCACTTGATAAGGTAATGCAGCTTGCACCCTTGGCCTCTTCGTGATGAGTCTAGAATGCACTCCACTTCCCATTCTGCTTCTCTGTCAACTAGCTCTGGTGGGGGCCATGGGAAGTTCTCCCCATGAATGGAGGTCTCCTTGTATGGCATCAGAAGCCAGGCATGGAACATGGGGTGGATCTTCCATGTGGATGGAAGCTTGAGTTCATATGACACATCTGACAGCTTCCTTGTGATCTTAAAAGGTCCATGACATCGGGGTGCCAATTTGGCTGTGGGGTGTAATGTATGAATGTTTTTTCCTTCCAACCAGACCATGTCATTGGTCTGATAAGGTGTGAAGCACGAGGGTTTTTCTGATAGGGTCTGCTGTGCCTTTAACAAGTTCTCATTGGCTGATTTCCTAATCTTGTCCCATTGGCTGATATGTTGTGAAGCAGTGGGAATGTTTGTGGGTTTGTTGGCCCAGGTAGTATGTGGTACCCAGCCCATGATGAGAGAGAAAGGGGGGATCTTTGTTGTACCATTGGGCCAGGAGTTGTGTGCAAACTCTGCCATTGCTAGCCAGTCAGCCCAGTCATCTTGGTGTCCATTACACCAAAACCAGAGGTACTGCTCTAACCACTGGTTCATCCTCTCTGATTGTCCATCTGTTTGGGGGTGGTAGGCCATGGAAATATTTTGTGTCACATCCAAGTTCTTGCACAGTGCTCTGGCAAATGTCAATGTGAAGCAGGGGTCTCAATCAGAGATGATTTTCTCTGGGAGGCCATAGTGTCTGTAGACATGGTCAAGGTAGAGCTTGGCTACTCCTTCTGCAGTGATAGACTCACTACATGGTATGAACAGCGCAGCCTTGGAGCAATCATGGTCAGTGATGGTTAGGATGGAGTCAAAGCCTCTTGAATTAGGTAGTTTGATGATGAAGTCCATGGCAACAGTCTGGAATGGTAAGGAAGTGGTGGGAGTGATGGGGGAGATTGCTGGTGGATGTGGGTGTGTGTTCACTTTGTTAGCTTGGCAATCTGCACATCCCTTCACATAGTTCTTGACATCCTTTTTCATATTTGGCCACCAATAGTCATGTTTGGCCAAGGCATATGTGTTAGCAATACCAGGGTGGCCTGCAGAGGGAAGGTCATGGTGAAAATGGATCACCCCCCTCTTAATGTTGTTGCCACCAGTGACAATGAGACAATCCCCATCCTTCCACCAAAGGCTGTCAATCTTTTTCAGATTATGTGCATCAGCCCATGACTGGCAAAGCTCTTGGTTCATGTTTTGTGATACTTGTGCCCATAGATCCATATCATGGAGGCTGACCATGGTTGTTTTAGCAAAGACTTCCTCTGGGAGAACTGTGACATTGTTGTTGTCCTCTCCACCATCATTCATGTCAGGTCTGTGTGACAGGGCATCAGCATGTGCATTTTGGCTTCCTGTGATGTGTTTCAGGACAAAGTTGTACTCCTCAAGCTCCAAAACTTCACACACCACTTGTCAGCTAATTTTATGTGGCTCTTTCCAGTATAGCAGGTTGGAGTGGTTGGTATGGATGATAGTCTTCTGGGGTGCCCCTGCCAGGTAAGGTCGCCAGTGCCAAAGTGCCTTCACAATTGCCAGTAGTTCCCTGTCCCAGATGTCATAATTTCATTCTGCCAGGGAGAAAGTCTCTGAGTAATATGCCACTGGGTGCATGATTTGAGTGGCATCTCATTGGTATAACACTGCTCCATTTGCAAAGTGTGAAGCATCCACTTCTAATTCAAATGGTTGTTCCAAGTTGGGTTGAATGAGTACTGGCTCTGACCCAACCAGATCTCAGATGTGCTCAAATGCCTGTTGCTGGGGTATATCCCAATGCCATGGGGTGTCCTTCTTTAAGAGGTCATTCAATGGCCGTGCAATGCCTGAAAAACCCTTCACAAAGCACTGGTAGAAATTGCAAAATCCTATAAAGGATCTGATGTCTTTGATGCAGGTTGGCATGGGCCAATCTTGAATTCCCTGTACTTTAACAGGGTCCATGCATACACAGCCTTTTTCCAATATGACCCCTAGGTACTTGACAGTTTGTTGTTCAAATGCACACTTTGCTGGTTTCAGATACAGTTTGTTATCATGCAGGATATTGAGGACTTGATGAACTCAAGCTCGGTGATGGGGGAGGTCATCCTTCATTGCAACAAGGATATTGTCCATGTAAACAACTACCTCTCCCATGAGGATAAGGTCTCAGAAGAGATGATTCATCATTGCTTGAAATGTTGCTGGTGAGTTGGTAAGTCTGAAAAACATGACATTTGGTTCAAAAAGTCCCTGATTCATTTTGAACACTGCCTTCCCTTGATCCCCTTCTTTGATGCGCACATTGTTGTACCCCCATCATATATCCATTTTGGAGAACAGAGCTTTGTTGTGCATATTGTCAATGAGTTTGGGTATTAAGGGGAGGGGGTAGGTGTTTCTGACAGTGTAGGCATTAATTCTTCTGTAATCCTGTACTGGGCATAGTTTGCCATCCTTTTTTTTGATGAAGAAGGGTGATGCATAAGGTGACTTCAACAGTCAAATGTATCCTTTTGCCAGATGTTCCTCTAGAAAGGTAGAAAGTGCCTCTTGTTCAGGCAGGGACAGTGGATAAATTTTACAGTCTATGGCCAATGGCGTATCAGGGAGGAAGTCGATGGCATGGTCCCAAGGTTGTGAAGGAGGGAAACATTGGGACTCCTCTTCAGAGAACACCTTGTGGTGGTGGTGGTACTCTTTGGGTACAGTATTCTCAAACATCTTTTCTCCTTGCCCCTCTATTGCTTTTTGTGCCAACTCTGATGCTTTCATGATGTAGCAGTAGACTCAGTCACTTCCTTCAAGATCATCCCAGGTGATGGCTGATCCAATGATGATGGTTTGATTGCCCCAGTGTCAGGCTGCATAATCATACCTGAGGGACATGATGACCACAGGGTAGTATTCTTTGTCCATGGTGGTGTCTGCCCAGTTAATTTTTGGTTCAAAGGTGGCAAGCCATGGATATCCAAGAATGAGGTCTTCGTCTCCTAGGTTGGTGACAAGGAATTGAATGACTTTGGTTATTTCTCCCACTTGTACACTGAGGTCCATATAGTGCATAATCTTTCTGGCTCAATTGGCAGTTCCATCTATGTTCCATATATTCTTTTCCTGAGGGAGTGCCAGCATTCCCAAGCCCAATGTTTTTGCTAATCACAGGCTGATGAAATTGTCAGTGGCTCCTGAGTAGTGTTGTGACGGCCCCGGCTTGGCCTGAAGCCGCGGCTTAGGCCCGGCTTTTGGCAGCTTAGGCTTTTCAAAACTCAAGCCTGGGCCGTAGCGACGGCTTCCGGCTGGCTTAGGCCCGGCTCAGGCCCAAGCCGCGGCTTTACAGCATCAAATCAAGTTTTAAGCTGCATTTTTTGAAGGACTTGTAGTTTACATTATATCAACCCCTAGCCACTGCTTTGGCCTTCTGCCATATTATGTCTCCCATTTAATTCCTGTAACATAAGTTGTCTTATTTTAGCTTGTATCAATAACAGTGTTTGTAACGGGTGTTTCTATCCTGCACTTGCTATGTAGATAAGATAAGATGTTGAGATCGTGGTGAAACTAAGAGTGAAAATCCAGCAAGAATACACCTATACTGAACAATTGCTAAGAGCCTACACCCCCAAGAAGACGAGATGGGATCTGCAGCGTGCTACAGGGCATCTTTAAATAGGTTCTAGTACTATTCTACAAAATACCAAAGCCGATCGAGCGTGCGATGTAAATCTAATTATTTATCAGTGGCTTTATATACAATTTAGATGTACTATATCAGCTACCAAATTAAAGTAAACAAATGCGCGTGTTATCTTGCTTGTTAATGAAAGTGATTTCATCACATGATCGATCTGAGATGTATATACTCAGTATCTTAATCAATGTGAGACATGTTTTTATCTCATCAATTGTTTTATCTAAACGCAATCACAATTATGTCAGACTACTTCTGTACCAGTATTCTGGTTCAACAGTTCGCAAAAATCCGGATAGAAAGCGTGACTCAGCCACCAAAAGCCGCGGCTTCAGGCTTTCCAAACCTGAAGCCTGAGCCGTGGGCCGCTGGAAGCCGTTTTCACGGCCTATGTCGGCCCGGCTTTTTCTGGCTCAGAAACGGCCGGCTTACAGCTTCAAGCCGAGCCGTGCACAACACTACTCCTGAGTCCACTAATATGTCTCTGTTGGCTGTCTTCTGTGTAGTCTCAAAATGAACTGGTATTTTCAATGATTTGAAGCGACTAGTATACACAGAGGTTACATGTAATGCTCATGCCCAGGCCAATGGGGTAGAGCCAATCAAAAATCCTTTTTGGCAAACACTTTTTCTACCAGAATGGTGTGTACTTCTTCACTCTCCTTCATCATGCTGGCCCATATTTCCTGTGCTTTTTCCTCTTTTGTGTGTGTTTTCTTTTCAATGGTTGGTGGATTGTTGTGAATAGGTGTGACAACCACCTCAGCCACTCATGCTCCTTTCTTTGGGCAGTCCTGCAACATGTGGCCTTGTGCTTTACAGTGAAAGCACCTTCCTTCCTTCATTAATGTCTGCCTCTCATCTTCAGTGAGTGTGGCCCTAGCCTGGGTCCTGTCAGCCAAAGTGTCCATGGCATTTGGGTCTCTCTGGGAGGCATGTGTGGGTTTGACCCCAAAAGCGGCTTTCCACTGATCCCTTGTTTTGCCCTTCTTGGTGTCAACCCCAAAGCAAGTCTGGAAGTCCAGATAATCTTGCTGCTGTTGTTGTGCAGCTTCTACCCACTCATCCCAGTCTTGGGGGTGGTGAAACTGGATTAGGGCCTAGCACGAGTGCACTTGTGAGTTACCCGGATCCGAACTTGCGGGTATTTAGATTAGATAATCCCATACTTGGATCCGCATGAGTATGTTCCCACGGATCACCCAGAGCCACGAGTCCTATACTCGCACGGATCCGAGTACTCGTGGGTATACTCATAGGTTTACTTGTAGGGTTTGAGGCAGCCAGAGATCTTCATCTTGCATACACAGAAAGAATATATATATTACTACAATCCCACGAAGTTTCAAGTCAGATCATGCATCCGATCCAAAATAAAACAAGAATCAGTTACAATATCTATAGAAATGCGAAAAAACGCGAAAAAACACGAAAAAACGCGAAGTGTGGGGCACGCCGATCGGACCGTGCATTGCCTTCCTATCTAGGAAGGTAGGCTTAAGAATGCACGCGTCAGCACGCATCGGTACAGAGATGCTGGGATCACGCCTAATTGATAAGATCAAAAACACGTTCACAATTAATTAGATACTTAGGATATACATCTAAGTGATAAGATCAAAAATGTGTTCACAGTTAATTAGATACTTGGGATGTACATCTAAGTGATAAGATCAAAAACGCGTTCACAGTTAATTAGATACTTAGGATATACATCTAATACAAGTGATAAGATCAAAAACGCGTTCACAATTAATTAGATACTTAGGATGTACATCTAAGTGATAAGATCAAAAACGCGTTCACAATTAATTAGATACTTAGGATGTACATCTAAGTGATAAGATCAAAAACGCGTTCACAATTAATTAGATACTTAGGATGTACATCTAAGTGATAAGATCAAAAACGCGTTCACAGTTAATTAGATACTTGGGATGTACATCTAAGTGATAAGATCAAAAATGCGTTCACAACTAATTAGATACTTGGGATGTACATCTAAGTGATAAGATCAAAAATGCGTTCACAATTAATTAGATACTAAAGATATACATCTAAGATAATACAAGTGATAAGATCAAAACGCGTTCACAATTCTGCATAACCCTATATATAATATATTGTGTGTCTTCACTAGTGAGGCTGGGTGGCTTAGTGGTTAGAGCACCGGACCGAGCTTGTTCCCAGAGGTCTTAGGTTCAATCCATGTTTCAGCCATTTCTGTTCTAGGTTGATGAGCCTAGTAAAAAAATAATTTTATATAATAATATTCCCACGAGTATTCTGTGAGTACCCGTGCAGGTACCCGGGGTGCCAAAATCAATACCCGGATCCACATGAGTATTTTCCCACGGATCACCTGGATCCGCAAGTATCAATACCTGCGAGTTTTCCCACAGCTCTACTCAAAAAACTCACGAGTTACCTGGACTCGTGCTATGCCCTAAACTGGATGATGTTCTTTATGAGTGGGTTGGGCAATCCCTGGGAGAAGAGGTCCAGGGTGGCTTCTTTGTTGGTGTCATATCCCACCCTATTTGCCAGGCTTCAAAATTTTGCCATGTAGGCATCCAGATCTCCCTTTTCCATTTGGAGAGACTTCAATTCTCAGGTGGCTTTCTGTTTGGCCTGCCCATCTGTGAACATGTCTTTGAACCTTTGGGCAATGGTTTCCCATAGGCCTTCACTGGTGGTGCATCGTCCACTTTCTACTTGCTTGTTAAGCCACTCCAACTGTTCCATGGTCCAGTCATCCACAGCATCTCCTCTGATGAGGGACAGGAAGAGATTTGTGCATTGGAATGGGTTGATGATCTGGGGGACATTGTGGTTGAAGTTTTTAAATGTCATGAACTCCAACATGAACTTTTTGCTCTGTGAGCAATCCCCTGCAAACATCTAGGGTAGGACTCCTGACAGATGTCCAGATGGTGGGGGGATGTTTGGAACTACAGTTGGGGGAGGAGGAGGGGCAGGAGTGGGATTGGGGAGTTGAGCAGTGATGGTCGACATGTTTTGGTAAAATGGGGTTATGGTGTTGGTGGATTGTACTGATATCTGGGGGGTTGTCAAGGCAGGAGCTCTGATCATGGCAACCTCAGGTGCAACCAGAGATGTAGTCAATGCTAATGCCAGTGCATCTTCACTATTTCCTTCTATGTATTCCTCTGATTCAGAGTCTGTGATAATGGCCAGGGGATTTTCTCTCCACAGTCCTAATCTGAATTCTGGTGGGGCAGGTCCTGTAGTGACCCAGCTGTGTTGGCTGTCTGAGTATCGGATACAGTACCAGACTCTCTTCTCTTTGTTGTATTCAACTGGTTGGTATCTTCCATTGTGATAGATGTAGTATCCAAACTTGGACTCAAAATCTTTCCAGGCAGCAGAGCCAAGTACTTGTTGTGAAAGATTATTCTCATCTCTGCGTTTGATGAGTTCTTCTCTAAAGAGGGTCTGACTGCAGCTGGAAGCCATGGTGAGAGACTTGACTTAATGTTACATCTGGTGTGAGACATTCTGTCAAACAGGCATGGTGCGCAGCATACTGACTGTGGTTAGCATGTAAGGCTAGAAAGACAAGTTATACTTCAGAGGTGAAGAAAACTCTGTATTACTATACTACACACCTAGAAAGACAAGTTATCTACATGAGATGGTTAGTCAAAGGTAAGGTAGTAAGTAGAGTAGATGGGACTTACACTTCAGAGGTGAAGAAAACTCTGAAGTGTAAGAGATGAAACAGACACCCTTATATACATTCCAAGGGATGGTTTGTGCACTGGGAATAAGTCCACAAGTGCCGGACAAAGTCCAAACAATAAACAAGAGGGAATAAGGCCATTGGCCAGTAAGGAATCACATGCTTGTACATCATTACTAAGGTACATCAGTCAGCTACTGCAGAATGTGAGAAAGAAAGTAATAATGATATGGTAAATAGTCTGAAACTCCAATATCTAATCTATTCCACAAAGTAGCTAATCTAATCTCCTGATGCCTGAAGCATCACCTGAACATGTCCTGTGTTCAACACATTCCACACAACATGTGCTTCAGCATATCTCAGTTTCAAGGAAAGGACCATCAATAGGCCCTTTGGAGGAGTCAGGAGAAGTCAAGGTCTCAGAGGCTGAAAGCTCCAAGATGATGTTGAGCAGAAAGGCATCTGAAATGCCAAGATGACTAGTACTGAGTTTCAAAGGACTTGTCCAGAAGACAAACACCAATGTATTCAATAAGTTGAGTCTGAGGTCTACAGTGTGACTACAGTGGGCTTATATACATAATCAAATGAGCATCTAAAAGATAAGAAATATGGAGTCAGGTGGGCCCAAATATATGAAAGCAGATGGCATAAGCCTGGCTTCTGATAGGGAATTAAGTAAGTGTCTGGTCATAGAGATAAGGAGATAAGAGAACAAGTAAGGGTAAACATAGCATAAACAAGTCCAAAGATGGTCACAGGGATGGAAGCAAAGCATGTGATGGGTCCCAGGAAGGAGACATGATCAAGAAATGTAGTGTAGGGGGAAGAGAGGGATCTGTGTTAGGTAGGGTAAAGAAAAGAGGGTTACTGGCAACAGTTGTAACAATGATGAACCATATCTTTTGTGACTTAATCCTCACTGAAGAAGTGGTTGTGTACATAGATGATATTCTCATGGCTACCAGTAACAACCTTAACCATCACTGAACCCATGTCCATGAACTCCTTGATATTTTGGCAAAATACAACCTCTATTTGAAACCTGCCAAATGTTCTTTTGAACAGATGAGTGTCAAATACCTTGGAATCATCCTAGAGAAGGGGCAAGTACACATGGACCCCATCAAGGTACAAGGTATTTGTGATTGGGCTACCCCCACCTGTACAAAGGATGTTAGATTGTTTATCAGTTTTTGTAACTTCTATTGATGCTTCATCAAAGGATTCTCCACCATTGCTTGACCACTGAATGATCTCTTGAAGAAAGATGTCCCTTGGCACTGGGATATGCCCCAACAAGAGGCCTTTGAACAGATAAAGATGGTCATCAGCTCTGAACCCATTCTTATCCAACCCAACCTTGAAAATCCCTTTGAACTCAAAGTTGATGCTTCCATGTATGCTAATGGAGCAGTCCTATCCCAATGGGATGATATAGGAATTCTCCACCCAGTTGCATTTTATTCAGAGACCTTTTCACTGGCAGAATGCAACTACAACATTTGGGACAGGGAACTACTGGCTATTGTGAAAGCACTATGACACTGGCAACCTTATCTAGCTGGTGTTAACACAGGACATGTCTGGAGATGCTTCAGGCATCTAAGGTTCGCTTAGGCTGTAGATTAGATTAGATTAGATTAGATTCCGGAGTATCGGACTTTTTATGTTATCTTTATTATGCTTTTTCTCACCTTACTCAGCTGATTAGTGATCAACTTAGTAATGCACAGTATAGCATGTGATTCTCCTTTGGCCAATGGCCTTAGTCCCTCACTGTTTATTGTCCAGCACTTGTGGACTTATTCCCAGTGTGCACAGACCATCCCTTGGGTATATAAGGGTGTCTGTTTTGTCTCTTTCACTTCAGAGTTTCTTCAACCTCTGAAGTGTAAGTCCTACTATACTTTCTACTTCCTTTGACTAATGTCTGTTGAGCCGGTAACGGATCAGAGTTGGCCGGACCGGATCAGAGGTGACCGGAGTTGCCGGTACAAGATGGAGTTAAGTGGACATTGTAATATACCTACTGACATTCCACTTGTTTGTTATGATTACTTATGATTAAGATACAATCCTTCATGACCATAGCACAGCACACTCTTTACAGTATTTAAGGACATTATTTCTGTGTTGTACACTTCAGTTTTGACCATTCACAACTGAAGTGAGTATTTACTTAGATTATCTTTACCAGCGTATAGCTAACATTACTCGCGTAGTTATCTTGCTACCCGTTTAGGTAAAGACTAATTAATATACAGTTTTGACCATTCACAACTGAATTATCTTGCTACCCGTTTAGGTAGCGCTTATCTAACCTCAGCTGCGTTTCCACAGGTTATGGGCCCTGGCCGTAACTGAATAATCCAGAAGAAGATCGACACTTTATTACACAAGCTTCCTTTTCAGACACGCTTTTTTGATATCTCCCGAAAAGGCAAGCCTCTGTTCACTTGTAGAACCCCATTCCCCGGCTCCTGGAACCGGTGGATCGGTGTAGACTGGGCCCCTCACCCGGGCTTCGCGCGAGCCATGCGAGGTAGCTGGCGATGCTGAAGCACGTGTGAGTAATCCCTAACAAGGGACTGGACTTCCGAGTTCAGAGCGTACAGTTGGATACATCGGGGTTGGTCTGATCTTGATAATCTGGGTCTAATGCTCCACCCAGATTGAAAACCGTCGCTTAGCAGCATGGCCCCTACATTTTCATTCCCACCTTCAGCCACGATCGAGATCCTCGATGGAGCAAACTGGCCTACTTGGTCGGCACGCATGATGGCAATCTTCCGGATGAATGGCGTCCGGAACCACTTAGTCGGTCCCCCGCCCCTACTCTCCCAGCAGACTGGGACGAAAAGGAAGGCGTTCTCGTAGGCGTCCTTGAAGTTTACACTCAGAAGGATGTCTGGACGGCTGTAGCAGACGACACTAAATTTGCTACTTGTAAGGCTAAGTGGGACGAGCTGCATCGTGTCTACGGAGGAGTTGGATCTATGTCAATGTTCAACACTTGGGCTTCCCTCACAGGCACTGCCCTTGATGACTCCTCGCCAATGCTCCCGCAATTACAAAAGCTGAATGAAGCTCGCATCAGTCTCAAGAACAACGAGATGGAGATCTCCGATCTCCAATTTTCATTTATCCTCATCAAGGCTCTACCTGAGTCTTACTCAGCCGTCGCGTCAACGATACTCGCTTCCGGTGCACCGTCGGGCCTTCTACCTCAGGTCATACAAGATCGCATTCTCAATGAGGAAGGTCGGCGATCCGGAGCTTCCGCGTCACTCAACAAAGCCGCGCCCATCAAAAACAAATCAAATAAACCAAATATTAAATGCTTTTATTGTCAGAAAAGCGGGCACAAGGCTACGGAGTGTCGGAAGAAGAAGAAGATGCAGAGGACAAGAAGGCAACAGAGGCAGCGTCAGCCAATAAGGCGGTGAACGCTCACTTAGCTACCACTTCGGCATCGATTGTAGAGGTAGCTGACGACAATGACAAGCTCCGTGTTGCCCTGTACTCGGCTGAGAGATCCAGATGGATGATGGATTCTGGTGCGACTCATCACATTACCCCGCATCAATCAGACTTCATGACATACAAGCTCGCACATGGAATAGTGCGCTTAGGTGACAATTCTAATGTGAAGCAGATCGGGGTTGGGACTGTGGTATTCACTACCACTGTAGGGAACAAAGAGTCCGAAATCACGCTGAATAACGTTCTACACATTCCAGACGTGAAGACGCGCTTCATCTCAACGCGCGCTCTTGCCCAAAAGGGGGCTCGGATCTCGTTCCAAGATAATCACTTTCAGATCTCAGTCCAAGACCGGACAGTAGCATGAGGCTACTTGGAGGCGAACCTTTACTGGTTGGACACCTCCATGGCAGGCCTCAATGCGCACGCGCGCACTTCACTTCCTATCGACATCTGGCATCATCGCATGGGGCACATGTCATACGATGCCCTGAAGCGATACCATGAATCTGTAAAAGGTATAACTCTCGATGCTCCGATCATCACGATCAGTCGCCGTGTTCCGGGTGCGAACTCAGGAAACAGTCGCGACTTCCCTTCAAGTCTTCTCACAAGCGATCGGACCGGCTACTTCAAATCGTACACAGCGATCTGGCCGGGCCGATGCAAGTCCAATCCATTCAAGGGCACTTTACATCGCAACGTTTATCGATGACTACTCCAGGCATGGAGTGGTGTACTTCCTAAAGAGTAAGGATCAGTGTGCAGCCGCTTTCAAGAAGTTCCTGGCCTGGGCAGAGACCCAGACTTCGGAAAAACTGCGCGCGCTACACTCTGACTGGGGAGGGGAGTATTTGTCAGGCGCTCTTCGATCAGTATTGGACGAGAAGGGAATCGAGCACAAGTTAACGATGCGGGTTCACCACAACAAAACGGGATAGCGAGCGATGGAACAGGACGATCCTTGACAAGGCGCACTCGATGTTACATGGCGCCGGATTGTCCCTCGGCTTCTGGGAGTTGGCAGTGGATACTGCCGTGCATACTTACAACAGGACTCCCACCCGCACGATAGGTTGGCGCACACCGCATGAGCTCTGGAGTGCTGGTCACACTCCAGACGTTTCGTACTTCCGGGTCTTCGGATGCAAGGCATATGTACACGTGCCTGAGGACAAACGCAGGAAGCTCGATCCGAGATCGATCGAGGCTACGTTTGTCGGTATGAACCGGGTTCAAAGGGTTACCGGTTATGGAATAAGAGTACCCGAGCGGTCATCATGTCTCGCGACGTGATCTTTGATGAGCGTTCCTTTCCATTTCAGGATAGTGGTGAGCCGTCCACTAGTTCTGAGAACCCCACGGCCCTTGAGGGGCCCCTGGCAGTTTCATTTCCTATGACAGTCTCTACACAGGGACTAGGGGAGGTCCGTCCGCCAAGGACACCTTCCCCTGATGCTACACAACGCGCACAAGTTTCCATTCCTGTCACTCCGCCTTCTCGCGCCGCACTGCAAGAACCTCCACCCCGCGCACCACAAACCGGACTTTCCGGGTTCAGCGGACCGGTGACCCTGCTTCACAGGTCGTGCCCCCTCGGAGACTGCGAGAGAACCCTCGCAGAAATCCACGGTACTTCGGCGAAGACAATGCCGAGTTGGATGATCAAGGGCGCCTGGGTGAACAGGCTTTGCTAGCAGCAGCCGCTTATCGCGACCCACTAACGTATCGGGAAGCGATGAAATCGGAGTTTGCAGGTGACTGGCAAGAAGCGTGCCAATATGAGATGGACGCACTAGCCAAGAATGGGACGTGGACCCTAGTGGACTTACCGGCGGACCGTAAGGCCGTCAAGTCTAAGTGGGTATTCAAGTGCAAAGCCGATGGTCGCTTTCGCGCGCGCTTGGTAGCGAAGGGTTTCACTCAGATTCAGGGAATTGATTACGATGAACATTCTCTCCAGTAGCTCGGTTCGAGTCCTTGCGACTCTTGCTAGCGTTGGCCGCGCTAGAGAATTGGGAGATCCATCAGATGGATGTCAAGTCGGCATTCCTCAATGGGCTATGGATGAGGTAATTTACATGGAGCAACCACTGGGTTTCGTCGAATCAGGTCAGGAGAACAAGGTATGCCTACTCAAAAAGGCAATTTACGGTCTCAAACAAGCCTCGCGCGCATGGAACTTGCAATTCCATGGAGTCCTTTTGGAGCTCGGCTTCACGCGCACGCATTCCGATGCAGGAGTTTACGTGTGTCGTCGCCAAGAAGGGGAGGGACTAATCATTATTATCCTCTATGTCGACGACATCACCATCTTAGGCGACTCTCTCGATGAAGTTAACCGGATCAAAGGTATCTTATCTCGGCGCTATGAAATGACTGATCTAGGCGAGATCGACTCTTATCTCGGAGTTCGGATCACCCGTGACAGATCGGCCAGGCGTTTGGAGATCGACCAATCCCGGTACATCTCAGAGATTGTAGGACGCTTTGGCATGGCGGACGCTAACCCCACCCGCACGCCTCTTCCTGCTGGGGCTGAGGTCCATTTGGTAAAGTACACCAGTCAGGCACTCAAGCAGAAATAACACATTTCAACAAATTATTGGGAGCCTACTGTATGTGCAAATTGGGACCCACCCAGACATTTCCTTCGCTGTAGCGCGCCTTGCGCAGTACGCAGCAAACCCTTCCCCGCAACATCTACGACTTGCCAAGTACGTACTGGCTTATCTAAACAGTACAGCTGACCTACGGCTATGCTACGATGGAGCGCGCGGGACCGGTCTCGTCGGTTATTCGGACTCCAGCCTTGGAGACGATGCCGATGACTTTCATTCAACCTCGGGCTATGTCTTCCTCCTTGCTGACTCAGCGATCTCATGGACTTCGCGTAAGCAAAAGACCGTGGCCCAAAGTACCACTCATGCCGAGTACATGGCACTCGCCGAGGCGGCAAATCAAGCCGCGTGGTACCGGAGCATCTTTTCTGAACTAGGCTATGAAGTCTCCGACCCGATTCCCCTACACGGCGATAACAAGGGCGTGGTGGACTTAGCACTCAATCCTGTGACTGGCAGACGCTCAAAACACATCCCGATCAAATTTCACGCTATCCACGAATATGTCGAGCAAGGCTTTATTGAACTCATCAGAACACCCACTGCAGACATGCTCGCTGACGGATTTACGAAGCCACACGCGCAAGCGAAACTTATGGACTTCTCTCTGGATTAGGACTAATAGGATTGTCTTAATCACGGGGGGATGTTGAGCCGGTAACGGATCAGAGTTGGCGGACCGGATCAGAGGTGACCGGAGTTGCCGGTACAAGATGGAGTTAAGTGGACATTGTAATATACCTACTGACATTCCACTGTTTGTTATGATTACTTATGATTAAGATACAATCCTTCATGACCATAGCACAGCACACTCTTTACAGTATTTAAGGACATTATTTCTGTGTTGTACACTTCAGTTTTGACCATTCACAACTGAAGTGAGTATTTACTTAGATTATCTTTACCACGCGTATAGCTAACATTACTCGCGTAGTTATCTTGCTACCCGTTTAGGTAAAGACTAATTAATATACAGTTTTGACCATTCACAACTGAATTATCTTGCTACCCGTTTAGGTAGCGCTTATCTAACCTCAGCTGCGTTTCCACAATGTCTCCTGTAGATACTTGTCTTTCTAGGTCAGTAGTATAGTTAATATAGAGTTTCTTCAACCTCTGAAGTATACTTGTCTTTCTAGCTTTACTGCTACTAACCACAGTCAGTAACCAGCAGCATGATTGTTCAACAGCTGGATCCCCACATAAAACCATCATCTACACTGATCACTCTAACCTTCTCTATTGGTAGTGAATAGCAGGGGTAACCCCCAGGTATCTTCATTGGTACCCATACCCATACCTGTACCTGTTGCTATGGGTACAGGTAACCTGTGGGTTACCTGTGTAAACATGTGCAAGTTCTTTGCTTGCATTGCGCATTTCAGATAACTGGCCCAGGCCATCCCAGTCAAGGAGATACACAACACATTCATTTGTGGCTACTCAGGATCCTTCAAAGATTCCTGTTTTATATTCATAAGATTAAGATAATTCATTATTCTATTGTTGTTTTATTATTCTGGTTTCAATTTTATACAAGCACAACTAAAATCCACCCCAATATACAAAGATGATTAGATAGATGTTATAGAATATTGATGAAAAGCCTGTCAGATAACTGCATAGAATGCAAAAATAATTGAGATAATGCATAGTGATTGGCAGGGGTAACCCCTGGATATTTGTTTTGATACCCAGGTTACCCATAAAATGAAACACGTGCAAGTTCTTTACTTGCATCACGCATTTCAGACACCTGGCCCAGTCCATCCTGGTCAAGGAGATACACACTTGGATACAATGTGTTCATTTGTGGCTACTCAGGATCCCTCAATAATTGCTGATTTATGTTCAGAAGATTAAGTTTATTCTTTATTTACATTATTATTTTATTTCATTTTGTGGAACAGGCATGGCACAGGCTTGTACTTTAGATGTACTATATCAGCTACTAGATTAAATGAATGCGTTATCTCATTATCTCATCTAATGATGTAATTTGATCATATGTCAGATCTTAGATGTATATTCTATGTATCTAATTAATTTGTGAATGTGTTCTGTTGTGTTACCTATGTGTGATCACAATCTTGTCAGACCAATGGAAAATCGAAGCCATGATTGTTAAGTCAACCTTCCTTAATAGGAAGGAGATCAGACCAATATGCTGGTCCATGTGATGCAATGTAGTCACTGCTCTATGCAGCCTGTAGATACATGTGGGCCTTGTTTCAGTAAAATAATTTGATAATTAGATTATAGAATAGTCTTAAAGTAGTCTAGAGTGTATTTTAGATAGTGCCAGACTGGCAGAATTGATTGCATGTTAATAAAACAGTTGCATCATGATTTTCAAGAGAGTGGATCACTGATAACACTTTTATTTTACATCACATGTTGATCTGCTTTGATATTTCATAGGATAACACTAGAATATATTTACAGAAACCCTGTAGCATACATCAAATTTAATCTTGTCATTTGCTTGCTACAGATGTATTTTATCATTACATTTCTGCTGATCTTGTCAATGACTGATGACCACTTATACCTGCCAAACCTGCTGCACAGGTATGGGTTTCTGGTGGGTTGGGAGTTGTATACCCATACCTGTACCCATCAAAACCACAGTGCTTACCTGCACAGGTATGAAAACCCTTGCTGATCCCTATCTATTGGTGGGAACCCCACAAGATAAGTCAACATGTAGCATGAGAAGTGCTGGAACTCAAGGAATATAACTTCATATTGAAACATGTACCTGGAAGTTGAAATGCTTGTGCTGATGCCCTGTCTAGACCTGTCAATATGGATGAAGGTGACAATGACAATGACAACATCACAGTACTACCTGAAGATGTTTTCACACACACTGTGGTTGTCAGCCTCCATGTTACAACCCTTGCATCTGCCCAGTCATCCAATTTTCTTTAATCTTCACAATGTGGACCCTTCTGTTCCACCTAGCTTGTCCTTTTTCATTGAATCCCCTTTGTACATTTATCCCTGAGGCCAATCCCTGTGACCTTTGTTGACATCTGCTTACTCCATGTTTACTGCTGCTTGATCACCTCTTATCTCTTATCCCTTATCTCTAAGACCAGACACTTACTTAATCCCCTATCAGAAGCCAGGCTTTACACCATCTGCTTTCATATATTTGGGCCCACTTGACTCTGTGATTCTTATCTTATAGACACTTGCTAGATTATGTATATAAGTCTGCTGTATCTACACTGTAGACCTCAGACTTGACTTATTGAATACATTGGTGTTAGTCTTTTGGACAGTCCCCTTGGACCTCAACTTAGTTGTCTCAGTGCTTTTGGCACTTTCCACTTAACATTGTCTTAGGGAACAGCCCCTTTGACTTTGACTCATCCTGTCTAAAACTCCAAGAGATCCTATTGACCTCTTACCTGAAAACCTTGAACAAAGCTGTCACACAAGTCATGTGGAATGTCTTGCACTGGATGTAACACTCCATGACATGGATCTATGGGCTCAGGTTATGCAGAATATGAATCAGGAGTTGTGCAAATCATGGGCAGAGGCACATAACTTGAAGCAATTCATGGACTTTGGTGGAAGGACAACAATTGACTGGTTGTCACTGGTGGTGACAACATTAAGAGGGGGGTGATTCATTTTCATGACAACCTCCCCTCTGCAGGACATCCAGGAATTGCAAACACCTATACCCTTGCCAAATGAGATTATTGGTGGCTGAACATGAAAAAGGACATGGAAAACTATGTCAAAGGATGTGTGGACTGTCAGGCAAATAAAGTGAATATGCACCCAAAACCACCTGCACTCTCACCAATCATGCCAATTACAATGACACCATTTCAGACAATCACTATGGATTTCATCATCAAACTGCCACTCTCCCAGGGTTATGACTCTATTCTAACCATCATGGACCATGATTGCTCAAAAGTGGCACTCTTCATCCCCTGCAACAAAATGATATCAGCTGAAGGTGTAGCAGACCTCTACTTGAACCACGTATATTGATACTATCAGAAAGTCATCTCTGACTGAGACCTGTGATTTACCTCTATGTTTGCAAGAGCCCTGTGCAAACAACTCAACATTCAACAGAACATCTCTACTGCTTACCACACCCACACTGATGGTCAGTCAGAAAGAACAAATCAATGGCTGGAACAGTACCTCTGCTTCTGGTGCAATGAACAACAAGATGACTGGGCAAAATGGTTGGCAATGGCTGAGTTTGCACATACAGTGGGTCAAAAACTGTCCCAATGTTTGCACCATTTCTAGTATTCACTCTATAGCACCTCAGCAATTAGGAATCTGGTTATGGTGTGGCTGTATGTCTGAATGCCCTGCTTCCTGGCTACCATTTGCAATTTAGATCAAATCAATTGGCCATTATATAAGCATTTTATGATTAAATCAAATTAATCAATCATTGGGACAGTTTTTTGACCTGCATTTTAAATCCACTATCTGCCCAATTACTACTTTATTTCACCCCTTTTTGCCTTGGTAACTGCTTGAATCCTTTTAGTCATCCTTTCTATAACCTTTTACCATCATTCTGGTGCATTTTTATTCCACTCCTCCACCACCCTCTCCCACAATTCAGGTACCCCCTTGACTGGTTAAGATCCATCTTCAGATCCACCCAGAGGTGTCCAATGGGGCTAATATTTCAAGGGATTGGGCTGTCCATACCAGGCTTCAATATTCTTGTCTTTAAACCACTAGTTTGCCTTCTTGGAATTGTGTTTTGGGTCATTGTCCTGCTGAAACATGGTTTCACCCTCCACCATTTCCAACTTTTCAGACCTTTCTACCACTCTGCCATCCAAAATATCATAGTACTGGCATGGATTCATGATCCCCTGAACCCCTGTAAGCATTCCTAGTCCATTTCACCCCATACAAGACACATACCATAAAGTTCTTCCTCCTCCATGCTTGACTGTCAGGGTGGTGGTTCTGTCAGAGGGTGGTTCTCCCTTATTTTTCCAAGTGTAGCTCCTTCTGTCTGAACCAATTCTGTTCATTATAGTCTCACCTGACCACAAGATCCTTTTCCAGTCATTTACTGTCCAATTTTCATGGTAACCACTCTCTGACAGAACCACCACCCTGACAGTCAAGCATGGAGGAGGAAGAACTTTATGGTATGTGTCTTGTATGGGGTGAAATGGACTAGGAATGCTTACAGGGGTTCAGGGGATCATGAATCCATGCCAGTACTATGATATTTTGGATGGCAGAGTGGTAGAAAGGTCTGAAAAGTTGGAAATGGTGGAGGGTGATGTTGACACAGGATGTGTCTGGAGATGCTTCAGGCATCTAAGGTTCACTTCATCTGTAGATTAGATTAGATTAGATTCCGGAGTATCGGACTTTTTATGTTATCTTTATTACATTTTTTCTCACCTTACTCAGCTGATTAGTGATGGACTTAGTAATGCACAGTATAGCATGTGATTCTCCCTTGGCCAATGGCCTTTATCCCTCTTGTTTATTGTCTGGCACTTGTGGACTTATTCCCAGTGTGCACAGACCATCCCTTGGGGTATATAAGGGTGTCTGTTTCATCTCTTACACTTCAGAGTTCCTTCTATCTCTGAAGTGTAAGTCTTTTACTTTACTCTCTACTTCCTTTAGACTAATGCTCTCTGTAGTACTTGTCTTTTGTCTAGGTCAGTAGATTGTCTCAACTGGGATGAGGTCTTCTCCAATCTTCACATAATAACCACTCTATGGAACACCTTCCTGTCATATAGTGAGCCATCTGGTGTTGCCTCATTCTTTCTGTGGAATGTCATCTGTTGTTTGTGGTTTTAAGGTACAGGGGAGCTTGATATTTCCAGCTCTGGCAGCAGTTTCAGGTGTCATCATTTTGTTGTTTTGTGTTATCTGTTAGTCTTAAGCTAATGTTATGCTTGTTAGCCTAGTCATTCTGGAGTTCAATAGTTCAGGTGTTTAGACAATTGCAACACAACATGTAGCAAAGAAAGATAGCTTGGATTCCTGGGTCTATGGCTAATGAACACAAGATCTTAAGACTGGGGTCTTTGAGCTGAGTCCTTATTGTATTTAAGCCTTCTGAAGTGGTCTGAAGTGGTGTCATAGAGGAATGTAATAGAATAAAAAGAGAAAATGTTGAGGGTATTGTCCAGTTGAGAATGAAGAAGAAGGGGCTTGAATATGAGTGAAGGAAAAGAAGCAAATGGATAATGTTATCTATCATACATAAAATGATTATCATAAGGGTTATCAGCCAGCTATTTGTAACACCCTGCCTTCAGGCCCATTTCAGAGCAGCAACCTCAGGAGCCAGGATGAGCTGATTGGGGAGCCAGGTGTTACATTCAAAGCTCAGTTCAATAGGTTTTTAGAAATAGTTCAGGTGTTTAGAAAAAGAGAGGTGAATTCCAGGTCAAGAGAGCTATGTAAGTTTACAAGGAGCTCAAGACTGGAGAGTCTTGAGTAAAGTAACTACAGCTTATATACATGGACAAGAGGATGATGTCATGTTGCAGACATCATTGAGATAGGCCTAGATATCTGCTTGTGTGGTAAAATAGAAAGAAAACAGAGAACTAAATGACATCATGTAAAAGTTGTAACATTACCCTCCATTCAAGGGTGGAGACTCCAGATGATGAAGACATTAATCTTCATCTTCAATGACTATGATTGGGTTAACAGATGAGCCCCATTCTCATAGAGCATGCTCATGGTCAGCAGCCTGTCAAATGACAATCAGGGTAAGGTGATGAGCAGCAGCAGCATCACTGAGGTGATGTTGGACAAGTTGGGTGTGGGTGATGTCAAACAATCATGCTGCTGGTTATACTGACTGTGGTTAGTAGCGGTGAGGCTAGAACAAAGACAAGTGCTTCAGAGGTTAGAAGAACTCTATATCATACTATACTACTGACCTAGAACAAAGACAAGTCTATATACGAGGTTAGTCTAAAGGTAGTAGAGAGTAAAGTAAAAGGAACTTACGCTTCAGAGGTTAGAAGAACTCTGAAGTGTAAGAGACCAAACAGACACCCTTATATACCCATGGGGGCCAGGGGAAATGGTCTGTGCACACTGGGAATAAGTCCACAAGTGCCGGACAATAAACAGAGAGGGATAAAGGCCATTGGCCAATGAGATATCACATGCTTACTGCGCATTACTAAGTCCATCACTAATCAGCTGAGTAAGAAGGGAAAGAAGTGTAATAAAGATAACATAAAAAGTCCGATACTCCGGAATCTAATCTAATCTAATCTACAGCTGAAGCGAACCTTAGATGCCTGAAGCATCTCCAGACACATCCTGTGTCAACAGGTGATTGTGTGTTGCATGCAAAGTTGTGCAATGCACAGGTCAGAGGTAATTTGATTGGTTTCAGTAATTAGTGCTTGATAACATTCAACATCTGTGCAAAGGCCTGGATCACTAAGGGCATGTAAGGCATCATCAACATTGTCTTCAAAGTGGCCAGTCTCAAGAACACTGAAATCACTTGTGGACATAGGAGGTCCTGGACATAAATAGGGAGTGGCTGTTAATGGTTGGGAGTATATACAATAGCCAGCACTGCATGTACTGTAGATAAGGGGGTGAGTGCCATATGTGAATTTAATGTATGGTGCAGGGTGAAGATGGTTAAAATGGGATGGGACATGGATGTCATACCAGTGTGTGTCAATGACTTCTTGGGGATGGAACTCCTCATCTTCAGGGGGAGGGCCAACCCATTCATGGGTGTGTGGAGGGACTGGTAAGGCATTGCTACCTTCATCACTCTCATCATTGGCTTCATGAAGTTCTGGTGGTGTTTGGTTAGGTGATTGTGGTACAATGAGACTGAAGGTTGAGGGGGTTGGTGACACAGTGGGAGAAGTATAAGGTGGAGTGGGAATAGGTGTGGGTCAAGGGGATTGGACAGCTTCAGGGGTCAAGACACCAGATGGGATGTTGTAAGTAGCAAATGCAACTGTGGGGAGGAGTACTGCCACACAAATGATCTCTTCATCAGACTGGGTCATGGGGGGTGAAGGGGAAGACATAGCAGGATTGTATGATTGAGGGGGGATGCAAATAACAAGTTGAGGGGATGGGGAGGAGGAAGAGGTGGAATTATTCCCCATTTTAAGACCAGCAGGGCTATGCACAGGAAGGGCAGAAGAAACAGCCAGGGGAAGGGTAGACAAGTAATCAGCAATAAGATCTGGTGCATGGATGTGGCAGAAGTCAACCCATTCATTATCAGAAGATGGGAAGCCCTTCCAGGAAAGGAGGAATTGAAGATGACCATGGTGTCCAGAGTGACAATGGCCAATGACACAATCAATTTCAACTTCTTCAGTGCCATGGACAAGAACAGGCAGAGGGCAAGGAGGAGAGGGCCCATAGGCAGGTGTAGTAATGTATGGGGAGAGGAGAGAGGCATGGAATACATCATGAACCTTCAATGAGGCAGGGAGGCGGAGTTGAAAAGAAACTGGGGATACCATATGGGTGATAGAGAAGGGGCCATGACATCTAGGAGCAAGTTTAAGAGAGGGGAAGAGAGAAGTGAGGTGTTTGCCATCAAGCCAGACCTGATCACCAAGCAAGAAGACAGGGGTAAGAGGGGTCATCTGATCAAGAGTTTTTGAAGCAAGGCAGCAGGCAGACAAGATTGCCTTAAGGGCTCAGATAGAGTGGGAATTGCAGTGGTAATGTGAGAGTTTGGGGGTGATGGATGGAAACCAAGAAGGAGTTCATGGGGACTAAGATGTGTTCAGTCATGGCACCATCAATTGTGAACAAATTCAGCCATAGGTAGAAGTGGAGCCCAAGTATGGGGATTACCAAAAGTCCAATGATGCAAATTGTGACAGTTCTTGCCACTGACACCAGGGTGAAGGGTCATATGGACAATAACTTCTTTTCTTTCTTTTTTTGCTTTAACACACCACATGACGCATTAACTACCACATAACTTGCTTATGAAGGACTTATTATTCATCTGCTGACTGATTTGCTTACTGAGCCTACTTAGTTGCTTACAGATCAGTATTAGAGGGCACAACCCCTCTCCTTTCTTTATCTTTCTGGGGTATTCTACTGTACAACCATTAGACTACCTAGTGAATGCTCTAGTAACTACCAGAAACAACCTTCATAGCACAGAACATGTATATAAACCCTTAGTAGATCAGAGCAGGACTTTAAGTCTGTTCTTCTGTATTCAATACAGGTGCTTAGGTCTCACTTCACTGAACTGAAAGCCCCACTTGAACCTTCTAAGTTTGTGCCTTAGAAGGACTTTGACCCCAGAATACTTGTGGCAGGACTTAGTGTCTCTGCTCAACCTTGTCTCATGCACATGCCCCTTGATTGGCACAATGCTCTCTCTGGCCTCTGAAGGTCATTCCACTGACACTATTCCCTCCAGACTCAGCCTCAGCCAGTCCACAGTCTCTAGGACACTCAGAACCCTCCATTTTGACCAGCAAATCTCCTCTGGTGGCCATCCTTCCAAGCTCTCCACTACCTCCCAGAGAGCTATCCTCACTGAAATGACTACTGGCAAGGCTTCTAATGCTGTCCAGGCCACCAATTACATCAATACCATCATCCCCACTCCAGTCTCCTCAGAAAAAGTCAGGAGAGTGCTCAGAAAAAACTCATTCAAGGCTGTGGTGAAGAAGAAAAAGCACTTGCTTAGTGCAAGGCATAGGTAGAAGAGGTTGGCCTTTGCTTTCAAGTACCAAAACTGGACTATGGAGGACTGGCATATGACCCAAACCTGTTGATTTTGGTCTCATCTGACCAAATCACCCTCTTCCAGTCCTCCACAGTCCACTCTCTGTACTTGAAAGCAAAGGCCAACCTCTTCTACCTATGCCTTGCACTAAGCAAGTGCTTTTTCTTCTTCACCACAGCCTTGAATGAGTTTTTTCTGAGCACTCTCCTGACTTTTTCTGAGGAGACTGGAGTGGGGATGATGGTATTGATGTAATTGGTGGCCTGGACAGCATTAGAAGCCTTGCCAGTAGTCATTTCAGTGAGGATAGCTCTCTGGGAGGTAGTGGAGAGCTTGGAAGGATGGCCACCAGAGGAGATTTTCTGGTCAAAATGGATGGTTCTGAGTGTCCTAGAGACTGTAGACTGGCTGGGGCCAAGTCTGGAGACAATAGTATGAGTGGAATGACCTTCAGAGACCAGAGAGAGCATGTTTTCTTTCTGAGCAGAGGAGGTGGGGTGCATTGGGAAATTATAATATTCTGGGAATGTAAACCATGGTTAAATAGCTCTATTCCAGGTCCCATCAATATCAAGATAACTATGGTAACCATATATTAAGGATTGGTTGCTGTACATTTGGTGGAGCATCAGATTCTGATATTTCTGATACCCCCTCACAAAACTGAGTCAATGAGCCCCCAATTTGAAATGGGCATAGCTCCACAGGTTTTGATCAGAATTACATAATTATTGTTGCATTACATAACCCTCATCTTGTACCTTTTATGGTATACCAAGACTTTGTTTATATTTGTTTTGGCTGATGTGATATTCAACAAACAGTGCAAAAGTGCAAAACATTGACTCAGTTTTGTGAGGCACTGTATATTGGAAAGGGCCTTTGTGTGCAGGAATGTCAAAAGGCAATAAGGGAACAACCATCTTGGACTGAGGTTTTGTTGCTTGGCAGGTGTGACAGCCTTTGACATAGTCTGTAATGAACTCATGAAGGTTGGGACCATTGTAAAATTCAGACACTAGGTCCCATGTATTTTGTTGTCCTGGGTGGCCAGCTAATGGGTGGTCATGAAATTGTTTTGCAATCTCTCTGTAGATCTCATGATCTTCAGCTAGTTGTATCACCTTAAGAGACCATTTGTTGTTGGGCAGAAGTATGACTTGGTCACTGTAACTGCAACTATCATTGTAATTGGGACACCTTGAAAGGAGATCAGCAATGATGTTCATTTTTGTCACAACCCTTGTCTTTACCCAGCCATCCACTTTTCTTTGATCTTCACAATGCAGACCCCTCTGTTCCATCTAGCCTATCCTTCTTCATCAAGTCCCCCTCATACATCTATCCCCAAGGCCAATCCCCATGACTTCCTTTGATGCTGTTTACCCTATGTTTACCTTTGTTTGATCAACTGTCTTATCTCTTATCTCTTATCTATAAGACCAGACACTTACTTAATCCCCTATCAGAAGCTCATCTTTATGCCCTCTGCTTCTGGATATTCAGGCCCCACTCTTCTCCAAGATAATGCCTTAGATAATCACCCTTCCTTATGTATATAAGTCTGTCATATCTACACTGTAGACTTCAGACTCAACTTATTGAATACATTGGTGCTTGTCTTCTGGACAGTCCCTGTGAACCTCAACTCAGTTGTCTCAGTGCTTTTGGCACTGCTCCACTTAACATTGTCTCAGAGAACAGCCCCTCAGACTTTGACTCATCCTGTAAAACTCCAGGAAGTCTGATTGGCTTCCTATCTGAAACTCCT
>WTXG01000306.1:0-39758 GCA_022496185.1 Multifurca ochricompacta | reverse complement strand
AAGTTGAAAGCAAGGACAAGAACAAGGGCATAGAGAAAGTGTCAGGGAGATTTGTGGTGTTGCGCAGCGAGACAAGACAATAAAGAGGCAACTTAAAGGGGTAAGGGAAACGAGGCAACCAAGTGGCATGCATATGAAAGCAGGAGGGGGCAGAGGGCGAGTTGAGACTGGCCGGAAAGATCGGATGGGATGGGGGAGATGGAGGTTTGGGCGGAGCGGCCGAGGTATCCGTAGAGGAGGGCAAAGAACAGAAGCAAGCGAAAAGAAACCTGAGAGTTTTCGTCCGTCGTGGCAGTGAAAGGGACCCTGTCTCTGAGCCAAAGATGAGCACGCGCTAAGGGGTGAATACGGTCATCTGTGGGGGCTCTTGATGGGCAAGTATAAAACGCAGTGGACGCACGGGGTAACTGTCCAGAAACCAGCAACGAAAGGATTTGGCTCTGGTGATGAGTCGGAATCTGGCAGGCCTATCGATCAACTCCCATCTATTGTGGTTGTAGGTTGTGGATTGTGGATTGTGGAATTGTGGACTGGGGATGGGTTGTGGTTTGTAGAATTGTTATTCTCACGGGTCACGCTTTATATAAGGCTCCGCTCCGTGTCAGTCAAATTCAAAGAAACCACCCAAACACCTAAACGACCATGGCCACAACACTCACCCTTTTCTGTATCGCTGTTGATAACCGAAAGGTTCCTCTTGGGGACATCTTCGACGTTGAGGTCCAAGCAAATAGCTTCGTCACACGCCTCAAAGAGGCAATCAAGGCCAAGAAAGCCCGACTAGACAATCTCGCAGCAGATCGACTAACATTTGGAAGCTATTGACACCGCCGGACATTGAAAGTATAGAAGATGAAGATTCTTTCGATAAAACCATCCAAGATTCGTGTTACCCCCCCCAAAATCTAAAGAAGCGTTTCAAGGAAACAGTGATGTTCAGGTCCTCGGCTCTGCCAAGAAGCTCTCCGCATACTGGGAAAACAGTCCAGAGGAGGGCCATCTGCATATTCTCGTACAGGTCCCATGTAAGTCTCAATTTATTGGATTCACACACGTGTTTGACAATAATTCAGTTGTCGTACTATCCAATTTACCAGGTAATTTCTCCCTCACCTTGGACTCATCCACACATTCACTTACAGCTCTCCTACTTGCCTTCCACCTACAGAAAATGCCATTTTAGAGAAACTCCTCGCGATTCCCCTAAACCCCCTACGCTGACGAGATCACATTCACTGTCCCCTCCGCCAAGTGTTTCCTATCCCTCACGAGGTCCGATATTAGTCCGACGATGTTGATCTTGCGACAGAGGAACCCCCTTCCTATCTTCATGATTTCATCGAGTCGTTGAATGATCAACGGGTGATTTCACCAAATGTGAGTATGACCACCATTTCCCGTCATTCATCTTGCTCAGCTCACTTTTTATATATAGGCGACAGGGTCACCAATGTTAAGAGAACATCTCCAGGATTCTTTCGATACCCATTTTCGAGAAGAAACCAATTCTGAAGATCTTCCAACCGTGACAAATAGCGAAATTGGGTTGTACCTCCATATACTTTCTAGTACGCAGATGCTGGCAAAGAAGAACTTTCAACAACAGAAAGAGGGGCACACTGGCGCCGCATTCCTCTATGACGTTGCAGGCGAATTTGAACGCCTGGCAGGGAAAATCGGTAAGGCTTCTTTGTGAGTTGCCATTCAGTTCGCCCTTTGTCACCATCTTGTCTCATTTTATCTTATAGTCGGACCACTTGGTCTTTCCCTCTCCTTGCTGCGCCTGCGGACGAGCCTGGCAAACTACGGCGGTACAGTCCCAGAAGCGATTTACGCTTAGAGTTGAGGGGCTTCCCTCATTGCATCATCGAAGTGTCCTCGCATGCTCATGGTCTATTGGCGCATCAAACAGACCTGAATCGGATGATATTGCAAGGGTCGTGCCTTGCAAGACTGGGCAATGCGCTGCGCAAGAAGGAGTTTAAAAAGGAACCGGTTGTGATTTCGGCAATATTCATCGACTCAGAGTTGGTTGCTCATGAGTATCTCATGTATCAGCCTGTTTTGGGGGACAACAAGGTAAGACGACCAGATTGAGGATCGGCTATGTGATTGACTTATGAGATTTGTTAGGTGTTATACCATGAGAAGACTTTTGAACTATCTGACCCAAAGGGAGCATTCGAATTCATCTTCCGACTGTACAACCTTATTTCAAGAACAATCAAGGATAGCGAAAAGCTGGATGAATCCTTAGTATATGGGCTCAAGGGATTGAAGGCGATATACCCTTACAACAAGTATCCTGCACTGACGACTGATCACTTGAATGATGATGAGCCTAGCAATGGTGGCATAGGTGGATCTAGAAGCGCCGGCGAACCAAGAAGGGGAATACAGAGGAGGAAAATGACATCCTTGAGGATATATCAGTGCAGGAAACTCTGAGGACGCTGGGTACAAGATCACCCAGCAAGAGGAGGACCGGGTGCTTGCTCAGGTAGGTGTCCCTTTATTTACTTTTCTTCACATGCAGCTCACCACGGTTATAGCTCACGTCCCGAACGCGCACGGCGAGGTCGCGTGACGGCGCGCCCATTGTATTAAAGCTTCTTGATGACGACACGGACGATGACGGCACGGACGAGCTGAAGATATTGCAATATCTCAGCAAGTTCAAATCACCGTCGAATCACGCCATCGAGCTTCATGGTGTTGTCAACCTCACCATCGGAAGGGTGATCGCTTTGCCGTGTAGAATTCCCCTTGACGTTTATCTCCGCTCATGGCACCTCTTCGGTCTGCGGAATCACTCCAGACACAGCTTCTCGAGGAGTCGCCTTTCTGCATGAGCACAAAATTGCTCATCTCGACCTGAAGCCAGGGAACATGGTGGTCGACAGTGAACACGATCGATATTCTCCGCGACTGTCAATTATCGACTTTGGATTGTCTGTGTTTGTCGAGGATGAAGAGACGATGATTGAAGGGTATCGCGGAACCCGAACATGGACTGCACCGGAGGTTGGGACATCAGAATACCGGGATACGAAGTACAGTCCTATCCTTGCTGACCGGTGGGCTTGTGGACAAATGGTCGATTATCTCGAAGATCAAGTTGGAAATGGAGGCGTTCTGGAAGGTGACGAGAGTTGGGGGATGTTGCGCAGGCTATGCGAAGGGTTGTTGGATGATAATCCGAGATCACGACCGTCTGTTTCAGATGTGTTGGAGAGATATGGACGGTATGAAAGGGACAGGATGGTTAAACGTCGGGCAGGGGAGGACGGGTGGATGTGTTACGGAAGCGGATTCGTGTGAATTGGTAAGTGGTGCAGTTTTATTTTTGGGGGCCAGGTGGTGATCTGAACGTGGATATAGTGGAGAGATATTGTGAATGGGCCGACATCAAGAATCGAATGGATGATGGTTTAAATGGGAATTGGATTGCGTGCCCGTAGCTGGGCGTTGGTACAGTGGATATCGATGAGAGGACACTTATGAGGCTGCTAGGATTAGAAGATGAGTGGTGTGGATTGTATATTTTAGGGCGTTATATGAGAGTATGGTAGGTGCATTGGGCGTATGGGATATACAAGGTGTAGATAATTACCATGATTTCGAATCAATAATCAGTTAAGGCGATGGGAATGGATCTATGATGGAACAGCGTGTTTGGATATGCCTCCACCGTAAGAGATCTAGTGAGTGAGTTGTCATGCACAACTAGTCATGTCGGTTCGGGATCAAACGAGAACTTGACGTTTGGACAGTGAACAGATCGATTATAGTTGGTTTATTGGGACCATCTTGTACGAGTCGGAGAAAATTGAAGGTCTCATCTATCACCCACACATGCAGCCAACTATGCCTTCTCCTCGATAAATGCAAATTACAAACACATGTGTCACAGATTGATTGCCATAGGCTCGGCGGAATGGGGTGGTTTTCCGTACATTCACCGCTGTGTAGACTCGGTATCTATCTGAGGGGACTGGTGCTCATGTTGCACTTGTGCACAAAGAACCTCAGTAGGAATCTATCCTGCTGCCCCATTTCCCTTTGCCCGCCCCTTTTAGTTGCCTCTTTATTGACTTGTCTCAAACCAGAACCTTGCTGCCAAATCCCCTTGACACTTGGTAGTCTACTGCCCTTGTGTTCGAATATTCATCTGTCCTTTATCCTTGCTCTTCCAACATTTCCCTTTTCCCATGGGATATTGTAGTGAGTGGTTCATGGCTTGAAAATTGGCCCATGGCCACGAATCTGTCCCATTAAGTTCTCAAAATGCACATGTTTTTTTTAGTTTTCAATTTGTTCAAGAGTATTTTTCCATTTGAAAAGTTTCTCATAAAGTATTCTTTCTTGAAATGCAAAGCAAAAATCTTAATCTGACTGCTCAAACTGGAATGTAGGTATAATTGTCATACACAGCTAGTGATTGTCAAGGGTTTTCATACCCGCGCGGGTAAGCGCCACGGGTTTTGCCGGGTATGGGTACAGGTATACGGCTCCCAACCCATGGAAACCTGTACCTGCGCGGCGGGTTTGGCGGGTATAGGTGCCAATCATGCATTGACAAGATCAGTAGAAATTCTAAGATAAAACACATCTGCAGCCACAAAAATAAAAGATCTCGTCTGATGTATGCTATAGGGTATCTTTAAATATGTTCTAGTATTATCATATGAAATATCAAAGCAGATCAATGGTGTGATGTAAAATAAAAGTGTTATCAGTGATCCACTTCTTGAAAATCATGATGCACCTGTTTTATCAACATGCAACCAATTCTGCCGGTCTGGCACTATCTAAAATACTCTCTAGACTACTTTAGACTATAATATAATCTAATTATCAAATTAGTTTACTGAAACAAGGCCCGTGTGTATCTACAAGCTGCATGGGGCAGCGACTACATTGCATCACATGGTGGTCTGACCTCCTTCCTATTAAGGAAGGTTGACTTAAACGCACCAGGACAGTCGCACTTGTATGAAATGAAACCAGAATAATAAAATAATAATGTAAATAAAGGATCCTTTCAATCTTCTGAACATAAACCAACAATATTTGAGGGATCTTGAGTAGCCATAAATGAATGTGTTGTGTCCAAGTGCTTATCTCCTTGACCAGGATGGCCCGGGCCATTTATCCAAAATGCGCAGAAACGCAAAGAACAGTCACACTCGTATAAAATTGAAACCAGAATAATAAAATAAAAATGGAATAATAAATTATCTTAATCTTATGAACATAAAACAGGAATTTTTGAGGGATCTTGAGTAGCCATAAATGAACGCGTTGTGTCCAAGTGCGTATCTCCTTGACTGGGATGGCCCGGGCCAGATGTCCAAAATGCGCGATGCAAGTAAAGAACTTGCACGCGTTTCATTTTATGGGTAACCCAGGTATCAAAACAATTATCCAGGGGTTACCCCTGCAAATTGCTATGTGTTCATCAAATTATTTTGCACTCTGTGTGGTTATCTGACAGGCTTTTCACCAATGTTCTATAACATCCTATCTAATCATCTCTGTATACTGTATTTTAGTTGTGCTTGTATAAAATTGAAAGCAGAATAATAAAATAAAAATGGAATAATGAATTATCTTAATCTTCTGAACATAAAATAAGAGTCATTGAGGGATCTTAAGCAGCCACAAATGAATGCGTTGTGTATCTTCTTGGTCCAGGAAGGCCCAGGCCGGGTATCCGAAATGCGCGATGCAAGTAAAGAACTTGCACGCGTTTTCACGGGTGACCCACGGGTAACCCGCGGGTTACCCGTACCCGTAGTGACAGGTACGGGTACGGGTATGGGTACCAACGAGGATACCCCAGGGTTACCCCTGCCAATCACTATACACAGCGCCAGTGGGCATACAATAAGGACTAGTTACAGGTTGTTGTACTAATAAGAATGGGTGTAGTCAAAGTTGTGTAATTGGGGAATCTGGAGAGTGTTTTTATCTTATCATACAAAGTGAGCGTGATGTCTATTAGGTGTCTACCTATCATGAGAGTATATGGTCTCTATGTAGTGTTCACTATGGGTAGGCGCAACCCGCTGGGTATGTGGTCAGGGTACATGTGGGTATGGGTTGGGGTCACATCTTCATACCCCTCATGTGACCCCTACCTGCAGACACCCAACCCTTACCTGCCAGAGTGGGTAAGCTGTGTTGAGCCAGTAATGGATCAGAGTTGGCCAGACCGGATCAGAGGTGACCAGAGTTGCCGGTGCAAGACGGAGTTAAGTGGACATTGTAATATACCTACTGACATTCCACTTGTTTACTATGATTCCTTATGATTAAAGATACAATCCTTTATGACCATAGCACAGCACACTCTTTACAGTATTTAAGGACATTATTTCTGTAGTGTACACTTCAGTTTTGACCATTCACAACTGAAGTGAGTATTTACTTAGATTATCTTTACCACACATATAGCTAACATTACTCGAGTAGTTATCTTGCTACCCATTTAGGTAAAGACTAATTAATATAGTAGTTTTGACCATTCACAACTGAATTATCTTGCTACCCATTTAGGTAGCACTTATCTAACCTCAGCTGCATTTCCACAAGCTGAAATTGGAAGGGTGGCAATGAGGGTGGCAATGCATGTGGCATTGCACCAGCCACAGAAAAACTATACAGTACATGTATTGTAGATACTGTATACAGACCCAGTGGTCCCATTGCATACAACTCAGGCTCTTCTATGTTTGGGAGCTTGGATGAAGGCCAGTTATGTAGAGACTGCTGATTTAAAGTATGCAGCATCTCAACCTGATACCAAAAACAATGAAGAATGGCCAGATGATGAATGGATTATAGCTTAAGTAGTACAGTGTTATTCTAGGCTATCAGACTTAAAATGTAAATATCTACCCTTACCCACAGGTATATGACTGTTGGAAATGGATCAATATGGCCAGGTTGGATCAATTGCTAAGTGTGCGGTACTAACAAGTGAGTTGTGTCTTGTGCAGTAGCACTAGGACTGTGTTTCATCTTCCTGTGAATACCTTGATACCTTACTTGATTAGACACAATCCTTTATTGTCTTGGTTACTATAAGCACACTCTTTTACAGTATTTAAAGATGCTCTCACTGTACAGTTCACTTCAGTTCTGACCATCATAACTGAAGTGAGTATTCTGTTATCTTATCTTTACCTATGTAGCTAATGTGCACTAGTTATAACTACCATTCTAGGTAAAGACTGTTGAACACAGAAGATGTTCAGTGATGCTTCAGGCATCAGGTGATTAGATTAGCTACTTTGTAGATTAGATTAGATACTGGAGTCTCGGACTTTTTACATTATCATTATTACTTTCTTTCTCACATTCCACAGTAGCTGACTGATACACCATGTAACATGTGATTTCTGTAGTAGCCAATGGCCTTATGCCCTCATGTTTATTGTTTGGACTTTGTCCGGCACCTGTGGACTTATTCCCAGTGTGCACAGACTATCCCTTGGAGTATATAAGGGTGTCTGTTTCATCCTCTACACTTCAGAGTTTTCTTCACCTCTGAAGTGTAAGTGCCTTCTACGTTACTTCCTACTTATACCCTTGACTAACCGCTCTCTGTAGCTAACTTGTCTTTAGGTCAGTAGTATAGTAACAGAGTTTTCTTCACCTCTGAAGTCTAACTTGTCTTTAGCTTAACCCGCTAACTCTTACAGTCAGTATGCTGTGCACCATGCCTGTTTCACAAAGACTAATCAATATATAGTTCTGACCATCATAACTGAATTATAACTACCATTCTAGGTAGTTTGGATTATCTAACCTCAGGCTGTGTTCATTAACGACCTGTGGTGTACCTGTACCTGTAGTATGGCAAACCTGTACCCTTGGTGTAAGTAGTGATTGTCAAGGGTTTTCATACCTGCGTGGGTAAGTGTTACAATCCCTGCCGAGCAACCCCGTTTTCTTCCACCTCCCAACAGCAACCCATCTTTACTGCCCACTCTGCACTTCATGATTACGTCCCCGTCCTGGGATCCATCACATGCCTTACTCCCGTCCCCATGACTTGCTTTGGACTTGTTGACTCATTGTATACCTATGTTTGACCCTTTTTCTCTTATCTTGTTATCTCCTTATCTTTATGTTCGGACACTTACTTAATACCCTATCAGAAGCCCGACTTTATGCTGTCTGCTTCCATATATTTGGGCCCACTTGACTCCGATTCCTTATCTTGTAGACGCCTGTTCGATTACGTATATAAGTCCGCTGTAACTACATTGTAGGTCTCAGACTCGACTTATTGAATACATCGGTGTTTGTCTTCTGGACTTCCCCTTGAAACCTTTGACTCAATCATCTCAGTGCTTTTGGCACTTTCCGCTTAACATTGTCACTAGGGAGCAGCCCCTTTGGCATTGACTCATTCATTCAAACTCCAAGAGATCTTGTTGATCTCTTATCTGAACAAACGTACAAAGCTGTCACACAAGTCATGTGGAACATCTCACACCGGACGTAACATCAAGTTGAGTCTCTCACAGTGGCTTCCAGCTGCAGTCAGACCCTCTTCCAGGAAGAACTCATCGAACGCAGAGACGAGCATAATCTTTCACAGCAAGTACTTGGCTCTGCCACCTGGAAAGACTTTGAGTCCGAGTTTGGATACTACGTCTATCATGATGGAAGATACCAACCAGTAGAATACGACGATGAAAAGAGAGTTTGGTATCGCATCCGATACTCGGACAGCCGACACTCTTGGGTCACTACAGGACCTGCCCCACCTGAATTTGGACTAGGCCCGTGGAGAGAAAATCCCCCAGCCATTGTCACAGACTCTGAACCAGAGGAGTACATAGAAGAACCTAGTGAAGAAGAAGCACCAGCATTAGCAGCGACTATGTTTCCGGTTGCACCCGCAGTTGTCACATTCAGAGCCCCTGCTTTGACAACTCCCCAGATATTGATACAATCCACAAACACCATCACCCCATCCCATCCACCAATGTCCACCATCGCCGCCCAACTTCCAGACCCTGCCCCACCAGCCCCGGTGGCACCACCACCAAACATTCCTCCCCCTTCTGGACGTTTGTCTGGAGTACTGCCCCAGACATTTACTGGGGACCGTTCACAAAGCAAGAAGTTCATGTTGGAGTTCACGACGTTCAAGAACTTCAATCATGACGTCCCACAGATTGTCAACCCGTTCCAACGTGCCAATCTGTTTCTTTCCCTAATCCGAGGGGATGCAGTGGATGATTGGACGATGGAACAACTGGAGTGGCTGAACGAGCAGGTTGAAAGTGGGCGTTGAACTACAAGCGAGGGTCTTTTGGAGACCATAGCCGAGAGGTTTAAAGATGCCTTCACAGATGGGCAGGCCAAACAGAAAGCAGCCCGGGAACTAAAGTCCCTCAGAATGGAGAAGGGAGAACTTGATGCATACATAGCCAAGTTCAGGAGTTTAGCCAATAGGGCCAGCTATGACACTGATGAAGAGGCAACACTAGACCTCTTTTTGTAAGGCCTACCCAACCCCCTAGTCAAAAACATTATCCAATTTCACCATCCTCATAACTGGGATACTTGGGTCAATGCCGCTCGATGGCAACAACAAGACTACCTTGACTTCCAGACGCGATTTGGAGTTGACACCAAGAAAGGAAAAACCCGAGACCAGTGGAAGGCAGCTTTCAGAGTAAAGCCCGCCCAGCATGCCCAGTGAGATCCAAATGCTATGGATACCTCTGCAGATCGGGCCTGGGCGCGAGCAGCACTTACGGAGGATGAGCGGCAGACTCTAATGAAAGAAGGATGCTGCTTCCACTGCAGAGCACTGGGACATATGTCGGGGCAGTGTTATACCAGAGAGATGCTGCACAAATACTTCACCCAGTGGCATACTACTCCGAAACCTTCTCCCCAGCTGAAAGGAACTATGACATCTGGGATAGGGAGCTTTTAGCCATAGTCAAGGCATTGCAACACTGGCAACCCTACCTGGCAGGAACCCCTCATAAGACTATTGTCCACACTGACCATTCCAATCTATTATATTGGAAAGAACCCCATAAAATCAGCCAATGTGTGGCACAAGAGGTCTTGGAGTTGGAGGAATATAACTTCACGTTGAAACATATTGCTGGGAGCCAGAATGCTAGAGTGGATGCACTGTCGCACAGACCAGATATGCATACAGGAGAGGACGACAATAATGACATCACTGTCCTCCCAGAGGAGGTATTTGCAAGGACAGCCATAGTCAGTCTCCATGACATGGACCTTTGGGCACAAGTTTCCCAGAATATGAACCAAGACCTGTGCCATTCATGGGCTGACACTCATAATTTGAAGAAAATCAGCAGTCTTTGGTGGAAAGACGGGGATCGACTCATTGTCACCGGTGGTGACAACATTAAGAGGGGGGTGATCCATTTTCACCATGACCTCCCCTCCACTGGCCACCCAGGCATTGCCAACACCTACGCCCTGGCCAAAAGAGACTATTGGTGGCCCAATATGAAAAAGGACATCAAAAGCTATGTACAAGGATGTGCATCATGTCAAGCAAACAAGGTGAACACACACCCGAAAGTCCCACCAATATACCCCATTACTCCCACTGCATCAACTCCTTTCCAGACCATCGCCATGGACTTCATTGTCAAGCTGCCCAAATCACAAGGCTTCGACACTATCCTCACGATCACGGACCATGACTGCTCCAAGGCAGCCCTCTTTATCCCTTGTAACGAAACCATCACAGCTGAAGGAGTGGCAAAACTATACCTGAATCATGTATACCATCACTATGGACTCCCTAAGAAGATCATCTCTGACCAAGATACCTGCTTTACATCAGCATTTGCAAGGGCCCTATGCAAAACATTGGACATTGCACAAAACATCTCTACAGCATACCATCCACAGACGGATGGACAGTCTGAGTGGACAAACCAATGGTTAGAACAATATCTCCGGTTTTGGTGCAATGGCAGGCAAGATGATTGGGCAGAATGGCTGTCAACCGCAGAATTTGCTCATAACTCATGGCCCAATGGGACAACAAAAGCCACCCCTTTCTCCCTTATCATGGGCTGGATTCCATGCACCACATGGACAGATAAGCCCACCAATGTCCCGTCAGTAACCAAACGGATAAGCCAATGGGAAGAACTGCGGCAATCAGCCAATGAAAATCTGGTAAAGGCACAACAGCTTCTGGCAGCACAGCCAAGCACATTCACACCTTATCAGACCAATGATTGGGTATGGCTTGAGGGCAGGAATATTCACACGTCACATCCCTCAGCCAAACTAGCACCCCAACGTCACAGACCCTTCCAAATCACAAGGAAGCTGTCAGATGTATCCTATGAACTGCAGCTGCCACTGAAATGGAAGATTCATCCAGTCTTCCATGCCAAGCTCCTGACCCCTTACAAGGAAACCTCCATTCATGGAGAGAACTTCTCGAGACCCCTGCCTGACCTTATTGATGACAAAGAAGAATGGGAAGTGGGGTGTATTCTAGACTCCAGGCAACAAGGCCGAGGGTGCAAACTGCACTACCTAATCAAGTGGAAGGGATTCCCAGATTCTGACAACTCGTGGGAACCAGCCAGGAATATCTTTGCCCTGGCCCTTATCTCGGAGTTCCACATCTGACACCTGGAAGTGCCTAAGAACACTTAAAAGAGATGCCCCTCGACCCCGTCAATTCCCCAGTACATGCTCTCTCAGCAACGTCCTACTACCATCCAATCTATCATGTCTTTTATTGCTGCCAACGCTGCCGTTGATGCCTTCACTGCCACCACTGAAGTGGTTGAAAACTTCCCTTCTGCTCATCCCTCCACGCGTCCCTCCTCCCCTATTGACTATGAAGCTGCGGAGGCCTGGGTTAAGAATCAGTCCCCGAACCCGAACGACAACTTTGAACACAGCGAAGAACCACACCCAAATGACCTATTAGGTATGGAATTGGATGACAAGGTGCCGGAATTCCCTTTCTTCGCCAACAACCCCAATTCCTCGACCTACTTCCCCCTCGAAATTACCATGGCTGACAGGACTGTCACCATTGCCAAATACATATTCTACACCAATGGAGGGATGGATGTAGCTGGATGCATGAAGAAAGATGGCCCTGTCTACAGGGCCCCGGTCTATTTAGAAGAAAGGTATACAGGACGTCTTCATCACACAATGACTGATGAGCAGCTCGGGCACCTTGCCGCTGAGGACTCTCGCGCCTTTGCAATTGACGAAGTGCTAAACGATATGCGCCTTCCGCGTCTCAAAGCCGAGGTGATGAGACTGTGGAAGAATCTGACATTGCGCACGACACTTAATAAACAATACAAGGAGCATGCGAAGATGATGGCTAGGCTCACTAACGGGATGTTCCAAGTTGAGCAGGAGTTGGTGGAAATCAGGAAAAGGCTGGAGATAGGGGACGCATATCAGACTATCGCCGAACAGTACACCGACACATATGCATGACCCCTTCCCCCACGATCACTAGGGGCTGCCCTGAGGCTGATACCAAACCGGTTCAAAATGCCATGAATGCATGAGAACCCTCATGGAGAAACATGCTGGCGATGCGACAGTAAGTACCATATCAGCTGGAACTGCCCTCTCAATCGCAAGTGGTGCCGGTACTGTTGCAGCAATCTCCACTGGAGCCGATTCTGTATTTTCCGCCGTGTGGGAGTTGCCCCGACGATTGTCAACCCGTCAGGGTGGTGTGGCAAGTGCCTCCACCACAACTCCGGACACCACAAGCTGGACTGTCCGATCCATGATATGTGCCACCTATGTGGCCAGCGCGGCCCATATGGGTTCCTCCGCACCCACCAGTGTCCACAAGACTCAGACAAGGAGAATTACATGTTGGATGATCGTAATGTAGCCGATGATTACCTGGACTTAGTGCAGGATGATGACGGTACGAGTCGTTTCTAGCCGGGTCTGCTAGAACCAGAAGAGGGGGTGATGTTACAATCCCTGCCGAGCAACCCCATTTTCTTCCACCTCCCCAACAGCGACCCATCTTTACCACCCACTCTGCACTTCATGATTACGTCCCCGTCCTGGGATCCATCACATGCCTTACTCCCGTCCCATGACTTGCTTTGGACTTGTTGACTCATTGTATACCTATGTTTGACCCTTTTTCTCTTATCTTGTTATCTCCTTATCTTTATGTTCGGACACTTACTTAATACCCTATCAGAAGCCCGACTTTACGCCGTCCGCTTCTGTATATTTGGGCCCACTTGACTCTGATTCCTTATCTTGTAGATGCCCATTCGATTATGTATATAAGTCCGCTGTAACTACATTGTAGGTCTCAGACTCGACTTATTGAATACATCGGTGTTTGTCTTCTGGACTTCCCCTTGAAACCTTTGACTCAATCATCTCAGTGCTTTTGGCACTTTCCACTTAACATCGTCACTAGGGAGCAGCCCCTTTGGCGTTGACTCATTCATTCAAACTCCAAGAGATCTTGTTGATCTCTTATCTGAACAAACGTACAAAGCTGTTGCACAAGTCGTGCGGAACGTCTCACACTGGACGTAACAGTAAGCGCCATGGGTTTTGCTGGGTACAGGTATGTGAAACAGGCACGGTGCACAGCATACTGACTGTAAGAGTTAGTGGGTTAAGCTAGAAACGACAAGTTACTTCAGAGGTAGAAGAAACTCTCTATTACTATACTACATACCTAGAAACGACAAGTTCTATATACAGAGTTAGTCTAAAGGTAATGATGATAGTAGAGAGGATGACTTACACTTCAGAGGTAGAAGAAACTCTGAAGTGTAGAGGACGAAACAGACACCCTTATATACCCCAAGGGATCGTCTGTGCACACTGGGATTAAGTCCACAAGTGCTGGACAAAGTCCAAACAATAGATATGAGGGAGAAAAGCCATTGGCTAATACAGAAATCACATGTTACATGGTGTATCAGTCAGCTACTGCGGAATGTGAGAAAGAAAGTAATAATGATAATGTAAATAGTCCGAAACTCCGGTATCTAATCTAATCTACAAAGTAGCTAATCTAATCACCTGATGCCTGAAGCATCACCAAACATCTTCTGTGTTCAACACAATGTGATTGCTGCTGGTGCCCAGCCAGTGCCCCCTCCTCCTACTGCGCCTCCTCCTGCTTCTGGCCCAGGCCCTTCCAAACAAGGTAAGGCTCCAGCCTGGGCCCCTCCTGCTCCACCTGCCCAGGCCCTGGCCCAGGTTGCCCCAGCCAAGGCCCCCAAGGCCAAGGCCAAGCCCTCTGCCCTGGCCCCTTCCCCTGTTGAACAATCATGCTGCTGGTTACTAACTGTGGTTAGTAATAGTTAAGGCTAAAAGACAAGTTATACTTCAGAGGGAAGAACAACTCTATAATACTATACTACTGACCTAAAAGACAAGTTATCTACATAGAGAATGTTAGTCAGAGGAAAGTAGAGAGTAAAGTAGAAGCGACTTACACTTCAGAGGGAAGAACAACTCTGAAGTGTAGAGGTTGAAACAGACACCCTTATATACCCATGGGGGCCAGGGGAAATGGTCTGTGCACACTGGGAATAAGTCCACAAGTGCCAGACAATAAGTAAAGAGGGATAAAGGCCATTGGCCAAAGAGGAGTCATGTGCTTACTGCGCATTACTAAGTACATCACTAATCAGCTGAGTAAGGTGAGAAAAAATGTAATAAAGATAACATAAAAAGTCCGATACTCCGGAATCTAATCTAATCTAATCTACAGCTGAAGCGAACCTTAGATGCCTGAAGCATCTCCAGACACATCCTGTGTCAACATCCCCTGCACCCCCTCCTGCCCCCAACCCCCCTGCTGCCCCTACCCCCTCCCCCCCTTCATCCTACACTGCTGCCACCAAGAGACATGCGAGACCCTCTCTGGTGGTCTTTGTTGAACAGGCATGAGGTGCAGCATACTGACTGTGAAGTTAGTTGTTAAGACTAAAAGACAAGTTAGACTTCAGAGATGAAGAATACTCTGTTACTATACTACTGACCTAAAAGACAAGTTAGCTACAGAGAGCGGTTAGTCAAAGGTATAAGTAGGAAGTAATGTAAAAGGGACTTACACTTCAGAGATGAAGAAAACTCTGAAGTGTAGAGGACGAAACAGACACCCTTATATACAATCCAAGGGATGGTCTGTGCACCGGGAATAAGTCCACAAGTGCCGGACAAAGTCCAAACAACAAACATGAGGGAGAAAGGCCATTGGCCATTACAGAAATCACATGTTACATGGTGTATCAGTCAGCTACTGCGGAATGTGAGAAGGAAAGTAATAATGATAATGTAAAAAGTCCAAAACTCCGTTATCTAATCTAATCTACAAGTAGCTAATCTAATCACCTGATGCCTGAAGCATCACTGAACATCTTCTGTGTTCAACAGTCTTTCCTGGTTCTGTGCAGGACATTACTGATGACACATTTGTGTGCATGGCCCCTGGGGCCATTGTCTCCTTCCTGAACTCTGAGCTGTCTGGCTCTGGGACCCAGGTCTCTCTGTCTGCCACACGGTGGACACCAAAGAAGAACCTGGTTCTTACAGCCAGCCCTGATGTCTCAGAGGCTAACCTCCTTTCTGCTCAGCCCCTCATCACCTCCAAGCTTGGTCCCTTCTTGTTGGTGATGGGCCAGCCCCTCTCCCCCTCCTCCCACCCAAACGTTCAGTGGTCCTGGGTGACCATCAACAGCCTTGCATGTAACGCCTGGTGCGGGCGTTTGTCACAACATGTGATGTGGTCATGTAGCAAAACTACGAAGTCAAGCGTGCACTGTCTTTCAAGTACACAGAGGTTGGGTGAGAAGTCAATACCAAGGAGCTAATCCCTTAGTACCGGTGAGCAGAGAAGTGCCAGAAGCACTGAGACGATCCAGAGGTCGGGTCTTAGAGATCACCCAGAAGGTAATGCACCAAGTCGATTAAGAAGTTGAGTCTAAGGCATACAGGCTATCTAGGCAGGCCTTATATACGTAATAGAGATTGGAGTCTGAATCAGAGTAATGTACTCAATGTATCAACGAAGTCATAATCTATCTATATGGAGAATGGAATCAGGGTGGGCCAGATGAGAATATACATAGACAAATCTGGTATAGTCGCAATTCTGGTGGGAAAATATGTAAGAGTTCTTGTGTAAAATATGAGTCAGAGATAAGCACAGCTCGGGTCAGAGATAAGGGACAAATATGTACAAAGGGGGTCATAAACGTGATCAACAAGGGACAAGCGGGACCAAACAGCATGTCATGTGGATGAAAAAGAAACAAGATGATGTAGCGGGGTTCGTAACATTGCAACTGGCATGACCCTGCACACTGGGGCACATTCTCCCCAGGCCTGCCATGAGGCCCTGGGTTGTGAGAACCCCATGTACAGGGTGCTCAAAGTGACAGCCCTTCCCTCCTGGGTCTATGCCCCCTCCACCCTTCTCCCTGGCTCCTCCTCTTCTGTGGTGGTGGCCTTTGAGGATCCAGACAGTGTGGCACTGGCAGGCCTTTTGGCCCAATGCACCCTCTATGCCTTTGGGCATGCTGGTGCAGTCCGCCATTGGAAGAAGCTGCCCCACACCAAGAAGCCAGCTGTCCCAGCCCCCACACCTGCTGCCTAGCAGCATTTTCTATTTTTACTTGTCACTTTTGTGTTTCAGACTTCCATTTCCTGACAGGTTGGGCTCTCAACCTTGTCACCACCAAGGGGTCTGGACCTGGCAACTGTGCCTAGCCATCCCTGCTTAATTGATTTCTTCCTTTTGTTTCCCCACCCCCTGGGGTGGGGGTCCTGGCCCCCAGGTCCTCCATGTACATTCTCCCCCAGTTTTTCCCTTTGGGTTTTCCACCATTACCTCCAGGATATTTGTCCCCTCTTCACAGTAGTTACTATGTCCCTGTAGTAGCTGCATGATTTGTCTGTTTGGCTGAAGTGCATAATTAGGGATCAGCAAGGGTTTTCATACCTGTGTGGGTAAGCACCACAGGTTTTGACAGGTACGGGTACAGGTATACAACTCCCAACCTGCCAGAAACCCATACCCACACAGTGGGTTTGGTGGGTATAAGTGGTCATCAGTCATTGACAAGATCAGCAGAAATGTAATGATAAAATACATCTGTAGCAAACAAATAACAAGATTTAATTTGATGTATGCTACAGGGTTTCTGTAAATATATTCTAGTGTTATCCTATGAAATATCAAAGCAGATCAATGGTGTGATGTAAAATAAAAGTGTTATCAGTGATCCACTTGCTTGAAAATCATGATGCAACTGTTTTATTAATGCACGATCAATTCTGCCAGTCTGGCACTATCTAAAATACACTCTAGACTACTTTAGACTATTCTATAATCTAATTATCAAATTAGTTTACTGAAACAAGGCCCACATGTATCTACAGGCTGCATAGAGCAGCAACTACATTGCATCGCATGGACCAGCATATTGGTCTAATCTCCTTCCTATTAAGGAAGGTTGACTTAACAATCACAGCTGCAATTTTCCATTGGTCTGACAAGATTGTGATCACGCATAGATAACACAACAGAAACACATTCACATACATAGAATATACATCTAAGATCTGACATATGATCAAATCACATCATTAAATGAGATATCAAGATAACACATTCATTTAATCTAGTAGCTGATATAGTACATCTAAAGTACAAGCCTGTGCCATGCCTGTTCCACAAAATAAAATAAAATAATAATGTAAATAAAGAATAAACTTAATCTTCTGAACATAAATCAGCAATTATTGAGGGATCCTGAGTAGCCACAAATGAATGCATTGTATCCAAGTGCATATCTCCTTGACTGGGATGGACCAGGCCAAGTGTCCAAATTGCGCAATGCAAGTAAAGAACTTGCATGCATTTCATTTTATGGGTAACCTGTGTATCAAAACAAATATCCAGGGGTTACCCCTGTCAATCACTATGCATTTGTCAATTATTTTTGCATTCTATGTGGTTATCTGACAGGCTTTTCATCAATGTTCTATAACATCTATCTAATCATCTTTGTATATTGGGGTGGATTTTAGTTGCGCTTGTATAAAATTGAAACCAGAATAATAAATAACAATAGAATAATGAATTATCTTAATCTTATGAATATAAAACAGGAATCTTTGAGGGATCCTGAGTAGCCACAAATGAATGTGTTGTGTATCTCCTTGACTGGGATGGCCCAGGCCGGTTATCCAAAATGCACGATGCAAGCAAAGAACTTGCATGCATTTACACAGGTAACCCATACCTGTAGTGACAGGTATGGGTATGGGTACAGGTACCAATGAAGATACCCGGGGGTTACCCCTGCTATTCACTATGCATAATAAATTTGAGTTCAAAAAAAAAAAAAAAAAAAGCAAAAAGAAACCTGAGAGTCTTCATTCATCCAGCAGAATCAAGGTGATGTGGGAGTGAAAAGGGACCCTGTCTTTGAGCCAAAGATGAGCACATGCTAAGGGGTGAATACAGTCATCTGTTGGTAGTGTTCACTACAGGTAGGTGCTGTTGACACAGCATGTGTCGTGAGGTGCTTTAGGCATCTAGGTTAGGGTCTAAGCTGTGCTAGATTAGATTAGATATTGATTCGGAGTTTCGGACTTTTTACTATATCATTATTACTTTCTTTCTCACGATGCGCAGCAGCTGACTGATGTACCTTAGTAATCCTATGTAGCATGTGATATCTCACTGGCCAATGGCCTTTGTCCCTCAGTAGTACATTCTAGTGCATTCCATTGCGCACAGACCATCCCTTGAGTAGTATATAAGGGTGTCTGTTTCGTCCTCTACACTTCAGAGGTTTCTTCACCTCTGAAGTGTAAGTCCTATTCTCTTTACTTACTACTTTACCTGTAACTAACCGTCTTGTCAAACAATCATGCTGCTGGTTATACTGACTGTGGTTAGTAGCGGGTTAGGCTAAAGAACAAGTAGTACTTCAGAGGTTAGAAGAACTCTTATACAACTATACTACTGACCTAAAGAACAAGTAGTCTACAGAAGACGGTTAGTCAAAGGTAAAAAGAACATATAGTAAAAGGAACTTACACTTCAGAGGTTAGAAGAACTCTGAAGTGAAAGGGACAAAACAGACACCCTTATATACCCATGGGGGCCAGGGGAAATGGTCTGTGCGCACTGGGAATAAGTCCACAAGTGCCGGACAATAAACAGAGAGGGATAAAGGCCATTGGCCAAAGAGATATCACATGCTTACTGCGCATTACTAAGTCCATCACTAATCAGCTGAGTAAGGTGAGAAAGAAGTGTAATAAAGATAACATAAAAAAGTCCGATACTCCGGAATCTAATCTAATCTAATCTACAGCTGAAGCGAACCTTAGATGCCTGAAGCATCTCCAGACACGTCCTGTGTCAACACGTCTTTTGTAGATAACTTGTTTCTAGGTGTGTAGTATAGTAATAAAGAGTTTTCTTCACCTCTGAAGTATAACTTGTTTCTAGCCTAACACGCTAACCTTCAAACAGTCAGTATCACTGCATGCACATGCCTGTTCATCAGGTTATGGGCCCTGACACTCATTACTGATCTGGCATTCTCTTGATCACAGTCCAACAACTCTTCAAGCTCCACAAGCTTAAAAGTCTTCTCCCAACAACTTTTCTTGTGAGCTTCTCTTTAGTCTTTTTGCCCTTAACTGTCCACAAGGTGGTGCGCTTTATGTGCCCACCTTGATCTGTTTGGCTAGCCCTTTCTCAAGGGTTCTTGCAAAAGGTGACAAGGGACCCTTAGTGGGTGAAACACCTTAAGCTCCTCATGTGTGCCCTAAGTAAATAGTGTTCATAGTTGTAGCTGGGTTTTCGTCCCATAGATAGTCTTAGTAGGCCACTTGCCCAGAAGGCTTGAGGCTTTAGGTCTGGTTAATGCTTGGCTTGATCTGTAAGCCAGGTTTAGCCACCTGCTGGTAGAGTTTAGGGTCTAGAACAAGGCATGGGTAGTCACTCCCATGACACTTGGGCTCGATACAAGTAGGCCACACTACTATAGTATTTACACAGTAGCTAGAGGGTTTTGTCTCTGGGCAGAAGTATTCGCTGCCATGTTGTGGGGGTTCACCCCACCAGAGGAAACCCAATAGTCTACTACAGTCATGGCCCCAATCATCTAGGGCTTAATCATGGACTCCACCACCAGCATTAGAGGAAGGGCTTTATACCCTTTGTCTCTAATGGAACTTGCAGTTGGCTCCTCCATGACATGACTCCCCTTCTATTTACACAGTATCCGCCTGATGTGGCCTTGGGATCTGTTGTAGAATGGGGTTAGACAGCTTCACTATACTACTTAGAAGTCACACATTGGAGGCAGGACTTTTTTAAGTTCTGAAGCATAGCACCACAGATTGGATGGGCCCTCTTAAATGAGACCTGGACAACTGGTTCTAACTGCTCCTTGGAACCAGGATCAAACCTTTCAAATCATCTCAATGGCTAACATTGTTTTCCCTTCCACCTTCAAATTCGATAAACTTGATGGCTCCAACTGGCCGCAGTGGTCGGTATCTTTTACCGCCCTGCTCAGGATCAATGGGATGAGAAGGCACATCACACATGATGGGCCTGAATATGCCAATCCTCTGGTCCAGAAGGATGATGAGAAGGAAGCGGATTACCAGGCAAGATTTGTTGTCTGGTCCGAACCCATCATCCAGGAGTGGAACAGGGTTGAAGAAGTATTGATGGGTCTACTGGTGCTGGTCATCACCAGCGAAGTTTATTCTCAGGTTGCCTCTGATAGGAAGTATCCGTCAGTCTGCTCAAAGTATGAGCAGCTGGAGTCCTTGTATGGCACTGTGGGTAGCATGGCCACCTACAATTTGTGGTGCTCGGTTTCGTCCTTCCATTTGGAGGAAGGCAAACAATTTAGGCCCCAATTGCAGCATGTGCTAGATGCTAGGAATACCCTGAAGGAGAATGGGATGGAGGTCTCTGACCTCCAGATGAGCTTTATTTTGCTCCAATCCCTTCCCCCATCATACAGTGCCATAGCTGGCTCAATCCTGGCTTCAGGACCTCCTGAACACCTTTCCCCTCAAGACCTCATTCAGAGGTTCTTAAATGAGGAAAGCCGACTTGCCGGCCCCGCAGGTAGTGGTGTTGGGGCTGCCCTTAACAAGGCAGCCCATGTCAACAAAAACAAAAACAAAAAAGTACAATTTATCACGCCACAACCTGCAGGTGCATCATCGTCCAATGATGTCACCTGCTTTTACTGCCAAAAGCCGGGCCACAAGGCAAATGAATGTCGGCAGAGGAAACAGGATCGGCAAAATGCCGCTGCTGGAAAAAAGGGCAACCAGAGGAAGGCACAAGGCACCAGTACACCATCATCTTCCCACCAAGTAGCTACAATAGTTAATGGTAGTGGAAGAATACAGGAGGTGCATGAGACACCTCACATTAAACTTTATACCCTGAATGCGACAGAAGAAGTCTTCAAAGATGATGGATTTGCCTGGATGATGGATAGCGGTGCCACCACCCACTTCACACCCTTTGAGTCAGATTTCCATGAATATCTGCCTCATTCGGGACATACTGTCACAGTGGCTGATGGAACCATCATCCCAATAGAAGGAGTAGGAAGCGTTCATATAAGGACCAATAAAAATTATATATTGGAACTTAACAATGTCTTCTACATGCCATCTGCAGGAAATCGCATCTTATCAACGAGTCATATCACAAATAGAGGTGGTATGGTCTTATTTGATCAATACAATGTCGCAATAGAGTATAAAGGACAAAGAATAGCGGAAGGAATCAAGGCTGGGGATCTCTATTGGATCCAAGGGTCTATAGTGGATAAAAGAACCACTACCCTAAATACTGCATCAACCAGCCTTGATACCTGGCATCTTAGAATGGGCCATATGTCTAAACAAGCCCTAAAAAGATATGCTCCTGAGGCTGTAAAAGGTCTCAGTTTAAAAAATAGCCAAGAGGAAGTAAAGCCTTGTCATGGCTGCAAAATGGGAAAATCCCATCGCCTTCCTTTCCCTCCCTCTCATAAGTGGGCTTCAGCACCCTTGGAGGTCATTCATAGTGATCTAGTTGGTCCACTGCAATGTACCTCAATACAAGGAAATTTATATTTCGCCACTTTCATAGATGACTTTAGCCGCAGCGCTATAGTTGTTCCAATGAAAGCAAAACATTACTTCAAATCGGTCTTTGCAAGTGTTAAGGCATTTTTAGAAAACAAAACAAATAATAAAATAAAGACCTTACACACAGACCGTGGTGGCGAATACGTTAATAATGAGCTGAAGTCCTTGCTAAGTGAGGCTGGCATAGAGCATAAACTTATGATGCCATATACCCCACAACAGAATGGAAGAGCTGAACAGTTCAACAGAACCATAATGGAAAAAGCCACTAGCATGCTACATCATGCTGGGCTTTCTCTTGGCTTTTGGGAGTGCACTGTCTCTACAGCATGTCACATATATAACAGAACTCCCATCTGTTCTAACAAGTGGAGGACACCGCTGGAGCTTCTGGTTGGGGACATACCAGATGTCTCTTATTTTAAAGTCTTCGGTTGTGAAGCATATTATCATGTTCCGGAAAACAAGTGGCAAAAACTGGATCCAAAAGCCAAAAAAGCTGTCTTTGTTGGGTATGAGCCAAATTGTGACGGATTTTACACTGGCCAAGGTGACATGAGACTGACTGACAAAGAAACGGACTTTTATTGACACACTACTTTACTGTTGCTTACTGAGGGCTCAACCCCTCCTCCTTCTCCATGGTTCTAGCTAGTTCTACTGCGCAACCACTAGATCATACATCATAGTACTAGAACCTTCTACCCACTATGACATAGCTAAACCCACCTGTATTTAAAGTACAGTAAAGTAGAGAGACAGACCTAAGTCTGTTCTCTTGTGTTCCAATCCAAGGTGCTTGTGACTTCATCGAACTCTCCCAGAAAGAACCCCACTTGAACTCTCCAAGACGCGACTTGGAGAGCCTTCGAACCTCTTGAACTTGTTGCAGGACTGAGTGTCTCTGCCATCGACCTCGACTCTCGCGCGTGCCCTATCGACTCTGTTGTGGGCTTGAACCAGACTTGACCCTTCGTGACCTTGAGACTTGACTGAAGTTGCTTCCTCTTGTTCGACCTCGACACAGTTCCCGCACCTAACTGTGACATTAGAACAGACTTCTTTCAAACAAGAGGACACCAGAACTCACCGAACGTACAAGGCGACGACGACGCGTCCCTTGTCCTGACACCCGAGCCCGAACCTCGACCACAGAACCGACAGACGACCCCGAAGCTGCTTGACTATTGACGTGATCAGTAATCTCTATAAACGAACACTCGAAACACTCACCTGAATTGCAAGGCGACGACACCGCGTCCCTTGCCCGAATCTCGACAGCGCGACGTCTTACTCAGCGCGTGACCCCCGATCCCCAACGTCCGAAGAAGCGTCTCTTGAAGACAACTCCCCACTCCGATACCTGACAGACGAGTTAGAACCACAATCGCACGGTGACTTACCTATTGACTTCCATAACCGCTTTGCTCTTCTTGCGGCAGCAGATAGCCCCACCCCAAACGACGAAAACACAGAAGTACCAACACCACACACAATGACGACTAGACCAAACACCAGGCAGGCACGAAGGGCCGCGGAGGAGGACATCGTGGAGTCGCAGACCGGTCGACCCGAACGAAGCCCCGAAGATAGGCCAAATCCCAGAATGACAGGAAGAAACCCTGATGAACCACCGCAAGGACCCCCCGCTCCAGGAGGAGGGACAACGTATTCGGGAGGGCCCATGATGGGCGTACCACCACCCTTCTTCGACGGAGACCGAGACATTGCTATGGATTGGCTCGCCAAACTGGAACTGTTCTTCAGCCTCAATGAAACAGTAGCCATGGTTCAGAACGAAAGAACGAGAGTTGCGTTCACACTAGGATTGCTACGGGGACCCCGAGTAGACCGATGGGTGATAGACCAGATCAAATGGTTGACCGACATCAAAGAAGGAAACATCCGAGTCCCATACATTTGGGACAAATTTAGACAAATATTCCGAGATGCATGGGCCGACGTGGCGGCTGGACAGAAAGCGCTGCGAGCATTAGATCGCTTACAAATGAAAGATTCCAATATCGACGAATACATCGCCGAGTTTCGCACGCTGGCTACAAGGGCCGAACTCCATATTGATGACCCAGCCGCTCGGCAATTCTTTCACCGAGGCCTCCCCACGCGATTGGTTCAGACTATGCTCCTATTTGACCAACCTAAGACGTTTGACGAAGCAGCGGCCTCGGCCAGGAAACACCATGCAAACTGGTTGTATAGCAAAGACGCCCTCGGCACGCGGTCGACAACAAACACACCACCCGAGGCAACAAATTTACGTTTTATAGAAACGCGAGTCGGACCCACACTCACAAGGAGCCGACGTCATCAAAAAGGCAATTACAATGGAAGAGAAAGAGCAATATAGGAAGAATGGCCGATGCTTTGAGTGTGGGCGCCAAGGACATCTCGCCAGGGACTGCCCGAATAAGAAGCCGCGCATTAATACCAGCACCAGCGCCAGTAGCCCGGCTCGGACCGCCACGATCACGGAAGTCCCTTCGACAACTACAACGGCACCTCCGAAAGCTCACGCACAGAAACCGGCGGAGACGACCGAGATAGACGTCGACGCGCTCGCCAACGCTCTTCGATCCATGAACGACGATCAACGCCTCGCCCTTCAGAGTAAATTCAAAGGGGATGAGGATTTTTATATCGCTTGAATGATGCGGCCTTCATTCGGGCGTTAATCTCACACCATGTATTTAGATCACCTATTAGAGCAATGACAATCTCTGTTCCATTACATGGAGTGAAAAAAGAGGCCAACATAGAAGCTCTCATCGACAGTGGAGCCACAGAAAACTTTATTAATTATAAAACAGTAATCAAACACAGACTCCCCACGAAGTGCCTGACAATTCCGAAACAACTACAAAATGCAGATGGATCACCTAATGCCACGCGTTATATCACACGATGCGTCGATCTGCGCGTCGTCACCAACGACAAAGCGCAACAACACAGATTTTACGTCGCGTCAATCGGAAAGGATGAAGTGATTCTAGGATATCCGTGGTTCGCAGCAAATAACCCACACATAGATTGGACAGCAGGACACCTTATGGACAAGGTCACATTCAGTCTACCCACCGAACAGATAAAGCGACTCAACATCGCGCAAGAGTTAGCAATCAAGGCTAAAGATAAGATAGAACGATCCTGGGATCAGATCGTCCCTTCGGAGTATCACCGACACCAGAAAGTATTCAGTGACCAGGAAGCTCAACGCTTCCCCGCAGAACGACCCTGGGACCATAAAATCAAACTAAAAGCAGACGCGCCGGCCTCCATGGACTGTAAGATCTATCCACTTGGACCGGGAGAACAAGACGCGTTGAACGCTTTCCTTGACGAACATTTGAAAAGGGCTATATTTCGGCATCAAAATCGCCATACGCATCTCCATTCTTCTTTATTAAGAAGAAGGACGGAAAACTTAGACCCGTACAAGATTATCGTAAACTGAATAACTGGACGATCCGAAACACTTATCCTCTCCCGCTCATCCCGGAACTTATCAATCGAGTCCGAGGAAGTACTTTGTTCACAAAGATGGACGTCCGCTGGGGCTACAACAATATCCGTATCGTACCCGAAGACCGCTGGAAAGCCGCGTTCAAAACTAATCGGGGCCTCTTTGAACCCAATGTGATGTTCTTTGGCTTAACCAACTCCCCCGCGACATTCCAGACCATGATGAATGCCGAGTTCAGAGATGAACTCAATGATCACGACGCAACAGGAAAGGCGTGGTTTACAGTCTATATGGACGACATCCTTATTCACACAGATAACGATCTCGACAATCACCGATCCAAGGTCCATCGTGTTCTGGATAAACTCAATCGCTTAGATCTCTACCTCAAACCAGAAAAGTGTGCCTTCGAACAAACGCGAATAGAATACCTTGGACTCATCTTGGAGGCGAATCAAGTTCATATGGATCCAGTCAAAGTGGAAGGCGTCGCCACCTGGAAGGTTCCCACAACCGTGAAAGAAGTCCGATCGTTCTTAGGGTTCTGCCAGTTCTATCGTCGTTTCATTCAGGGCTTTAGCAAGATTGCCGCCCCTCTGAATGCCCTGACCAGTGCCAGAATCTGTGGAAGTGGACGGCGGCAGAACAGCATGCCTTCGATACACTTAAAGAACGCGTAACCTCTCAACCGGTGCTCGCACAACCGAATTTTGAACAGCCGTTTATCGTAGATACAGATGCTTCTGGATATGCCGTCGGCGCCACGTTAAGCCAGAAGGACCCTGTGGGACGCTTACATCCTATCGCATACCTCTCCAAAACGCTTGACGAGACTCAGAGGAATTGGGACATATATGATAGAGAATTATTCGCGATTATGGTCGCCTTTCGTGTCTGGCGTCAATATCTCCTTGGAGCCCGACACAAAGTTCAGGTCCGCACAGACCATAATAACTTACAGTATTTTCGAGAACCACAAAAACTCAACCGAAGACAGGCCCGCTGGCTTCAGGAATTGGCAGATTTTGATTTCTCTCTGGAACACGTTCCCGGAAAATTACACACCGTGGCAGATATGCTCTCACGATGGCCCGACGCTGATCGCGGAACCGAAGACAATGAAAAAGTCGTAATCCTCCCCAACAAATTATTTCTCCGAACGCTACAAATGGTTAAACACCCCTTCCCGTCCGACCTGCTAACGCGACGGGACATTCTCCGACGTTATCACGATCATGTCCTCGCGGGACACCCGGGTATTGAAAAGACTACGCGAAAGATATTAGCCGATTACGACGGCATCGGTCTTAGGGAGTTCGTCCGCGAATATGTTCAGGGTTGCGCGACATGTCAAGAAAATAAACCAAAGTTAACTAAGAAAGCCCCTTTGTTTCCGTTCGATGTACCGGCCTCGGCCGGCCCCTTTCAGTATGTCGCAATGGATCTTATCACGGATCTCCCGCCCTCGGGGCGTTACAATGCGGTACTCACGATTGTGGACCAAGGCTGCTCCAAATCAGCAAAATTCATTCCTTGCTCGAAAGATATCACGGGGGAAGGGATCGCTACCCTGTATTATCGACATGTTTTTCCGACCTTTGGTGTCCCACAACATATCATCTCTGATCAAGATCCCCGGTTTACCTCACACTTTTCCCGTGAACTCGCCCGCACACTGGGTATCCAACAAAACCTGTCGACCACTTTTCATCCCCGAACGGACGGTTCGAGCAAACGTATGAATCTATGGCTCGAACAATACCTCCGCCTTTGGCTTGGTGACGATCAATCTCGATGGCCGAACTACTTGCCATTAGCCGAATTCGTCCATAATTCATGGACACACGACAAATCCAAGCTATCTCCGCATGCGCTAATACACGGCGTTTCGTTCGATTGGAACGGACAGTTATCCGAGTCTAGTGTCCCCCAAGTTGACACCCGTCTCCGCGATCTTCAGGCTGCACGTACCCGCGCCGAACTAGCGCTTCGAACCCACACGAGTCGCCCGACGCGACCTCCTCTCGCAGTAGGCACTCAGGTTTGGTTGGAAGGGCGCAACCTGAAGACCCACTTCCCATCGACTAAGTTGGCCCCCCACCGTTATGGCCCCTTCCGCATTCTGAACTGTATCTCCCCTGTGGCGTATCGCTTGTCCCTGCCTTCCCACATGAATATCCATGATGTGTTTCATATTGATCTTCTATCTCCCTATCTAGAAACTGTTGCACATGGCCCCAATTACCTCAGGCCCCCACCAGAGCTTGTTAATCAGGAAGAAGAATATGAAGTGGCAGCTATCCTCAATCACCGGCTCCATGGGCGTTCTAAGAAGCTCCAATTTCTAGTCAGCTGGGTCGGCTATCCTGCCAGTGAGAACTCTTGGGTTGATAGCTCCGACTGTCATGCCCCTGCACTGATCAAACAATACTATGATTCTCTTCCCAGGCGTCAGGGACAACGCCTCCCTTAAGAAGGGGGTGACTACATGTTTTCCCACCTCCTTTCCCCCACACACACTTCTTCCTCTTATCATGGCCCGCACCAAACGACTCACTCGCCTCTTTTCCCCACGCAAAGGTGTCAAACCAGGCCCTAGGATGTCTACCACACGCCGACCTACCAACACTCAGCCTTCACCCTCCACCCCAGACCTTAACTTCAGAGACCAGTTTGCTGTTGCTGCTGCTGATGCAGCAAACCTAGGTGCGCTCAAGTTTCCGCAAGATGCCCCTACACTTCCAACCACACCGGCTTCATCAACCCCTCCTTCACACTTTTCCTTTACTATGTCTGACGATCCCATTCAAACCCTCACCAATGCCATCTCTATTACAACATCTGTGAATCACAATCTAGACCCAGCAGTTCGTAACCGTGTATTGACCATGCTACAGGAGACACGTTCACGCTTAGAGGCTGGTGCTACTGGAGGAACTCAAACCCAGAATGATACTGGAGACCAGCGACCACCTACCCCAGAACTGGAACGTCTACCTGGCAATGCTGCTGCTACCCGACAATCACCCATCCCTTACACTTATCCAGGCCCCCCATTTATCCGCAACCACATGCATAACACTTGTCACTACTTTCCCCATTTAATCACTGACTCACATGGTTATCGAAGGATTGCTCGCTACATTGCTTACGACTTTCGACAAGATGAGCCCACTGTTGTCTGCACCATGGGGGCTGATGAGCCTATCTTCCGCTTTCCTCTATATGCACGACCTCATGCCCGACACCCAGGTTTCCCCAATCCTATCCTCACACTCTTTCAGCAACGACTCTTTGACCCAGACACAGAATTTACACCAATCGTCAGTCATGCATTGAATGAACTTCAGGATCCAGGTGCTTGGGCAGAAGTTGCCCGCTTCCACTATGCTACTCGACGACTGGATGGCGCTCTTCGTGAACTGGCCCACTGGAGACGACAGGTTAGCCGAGCCCACCAAGACATCCAAGAAACAGTCCATGCCATGTCTAGGGCTGATGTTTACTATCGCCTCTTCCCTTATCTCACTTATGTATATGCACCCACTTGGGACATAATCCCTACTGCAGCAGAAGCCATGACCTTTGCCCCCAATCCTGAACTCCGCGCAATCCTTCAAGCTGGTGGAGTTGGCAGTACACGCCGCCCTCGCTCCCGCCGTCGTCTCACACTACCTCCTCACATGATTACATTCACAGTTGGTCACTGAGCTTGGGGACAAGCTGAACTGTACAAGGGGAGTGATGTGACGGATTTTACACTGGCCAAGGTGACATGAGACTGACTGACAAAGAAACGGACTTTTATTGACACACTACTTTACTGTTGCTTACTGAGGGCTCAACCCCTCCTCCTTCTCCATGGTTCTAGCTAGTTCTACTGCGCAACCACTAGATCATACATCATAGTACTAGAACCTTCTACCCACTATGACATAGCTAAACCCACCTGTATTTAAAGTACAGTAAAGTAGAGAGACAGACCTAAGTCTGTTCTCTTGTGTTCCAATCCAAGGTGCTTGTGACTTCATCGAACTCTCCCAGAAAGAACCCCACTTGAACTCTCCAAGACGCGACTTGGAGAGCCTTCGAACCTCTTGAACTTGTTGCAGGACTGAGTGTCTCTGCCGTCGACCTCGACTCTCGCGCGTGCCCTATCGACTCTGTTGTGGGCTTGAACCAGACTTGACCCTTCGTGACCTTGAGACTTGACTGAAGTTGCTTCCTCTTGTTCGACCTCGACACAGTTCCCGCACCTAACTGTGACACAAATAGCAAAGGCTACACTCTATGGGATAGACATACCCAGTCCTTTGTTTCGTCCAGAGATGTGACATTTAATGAAGAATCTTTCCCATCCCACTCTGTGGCGGACAACAGAGATAAAGTAAAGGAACAAGTAGTTCCAGTTGAAGGAGGGTCTGTCCAACCCTCACCAGCAATAGCCACAGTTCCTCAGGATCCTGAATATAAGGATACCGAGGTTGAGGAACAGGAGGTAGTGGAGCCTCCTCAAATAAATCCTGAGCCTACCACACCCGAAAATGAAGTCGACACACACACAGACACCATTTATCAGACACCACCATCCCAAATAATGGAACCCTCCCAACTCCCCACCAGAACTCGTGCTGTTAGAAAGTCAACAAAAAAGGCTAGAGGCAAACTTTCCCAACCAGTCTTTACTAGGGAAAGTCCACGCTCTGAACGACGGTCAGAGGCTATACAAGAAGATTTAGATCTTGATATTGTTATGCCAAGACGTTCACGTCGTCTGAATCCTCGCTTTTACAATGAGGATAATGCAGAGTTTGTGCAAGGTTCATCCAGACTTGGGACCATGGAGCTGCTAAATGCCACCGGTGTCTCTTACAGAGACCCCCTGACTTTTCAGGAGGCAATGCAGTCTGATAATGCCACTGAGTGGCTCGAGGCATGTCAATATGAGATAGATGCCTTAAAGAAGTTAAATGTGTGGCGCCTTGAGGATCTTCCTGAAGGAAGAAAGGCTGTCAAATCAAAATGGGTTTTTAAGTTGAAACCAGATGGACGGTTTCGTGCCAGGCTTGTGGCAAAAGGTTTCACTCAAATAGAAGGAGTGGACTTTGATGAAACATTCTCCCCAGTCGCCAGATTTGAATCACTTCGTTTATTACTAGTGTTAGCTGCACTAGAAGATTGGGAAATCCACCAGATGGATGTCAAATCGGCATTCCTTCATGGCGATCTGGATGAGGAGATCTATATGGAGCAACCTGTTGGTTTCATCATTGCTGGACAAGAGTCCAAAGTTTGTAGGCTACAAAAAGCATTATATGGCCTCAAACAAGCTTCCCAAGCATGGAACTTACAATTCCATGCAGTTCTTAATGAACTGGGCTTCACTCGGACATACTCTGATGCAGGAGTATATGTGTATCATCACCATGGGGGGGATGATTCACTTTTCGTCATTCTTTATGTTGATGACATCACTATACTTGGATCTTCAAAAGATAAGATAACATGGCTGAAGGAATCTCTATCTAGCCAATATGAGATGACTGACTTGGGAGAAATCCAGTCATATCTCAGTGTTAACATCACCAGAGATTGTCCTAACAAGATGCTGGAAATTGATCAGGCAGCTTATGTCTTGTCTATTCTTGAGAAGTTTGGGATGAGGGATTCCAATCCAGTATACACTCCCCTACCAGCCGGCGTGGATGCACATCTGGTCAAGTTTGAAGGCCAGGCATCTACTTCAGAAATAAAGAAGTACCAACAGTTAATGGGGTCACTGCTATGGGTGCAAATTGGAAGCAGACCCGACATTAGCTTTGCTGTTGCGCGCCTTAGTCAATACGCTTCCAATCCTTCACAACATCATCTGCACCTAGCAAAGTATGTTCTAAAGTACCTAAATGCTACTATGAACTACAGGGTGCGATATTCTGGAGGGAATGAAGAAAGTGGCCTTCATGGCTTTGCAGATTCCTCATGGGGAGATCAAGAGGACTGCCACTCTACTTCAGGCTACATCTATATGCTTGCAAATGGAGCCATATCCTGGTGCTCTAGAAAGCAAAAGACTGTAGCACAGTCCACCACTGAAGCTGAATACATGAGCCTAGCTGAGGCTTCCAATCAGGCTGCGTGGTATAGGACGTTTATGGAGGAATTGGGATATGAAGTCACTTCACCCATACAACTCCACTGTGACAATAAAGGGGCTGTAGACTTGGCGTTAAACCCTGTCACAGGAAGGCGGTCAAAACACATACCAATAAAGTACCATGCAATCAGGGAGTATGTAGAATCGCATCTAATCGAATTAGTGTGAACTCCCACTGGTGAGATGCTGGCAGATGGCTTCACAAAGTCTCTACCAAGAGCATCACATGAAAACATGGTTACTAAACTTGGTCTTATATGAGTATATTCTCAACCTCGAATGTGGCACAAGAAGTGTCCATATTGTCAACCTCGAGAGTGACGCAAGAGGTGTGTGACTGAACACATTTCAGTTTGCATAACACACTTCAGATCACTCCTCTCCTCTCGTTGACTCACTCTCATGCCTCTTAACTGGCGATGTGCTCATTTAATTCATTTTGACCTGATGCCTTAATCATGGAGGGATGTTGACACGGCATGTGTTGTGAGGTGCTTTAGGCATCTAGGTTAGGGTCTAAGCTGTGCTAGATTAGATTAGATATTGATTCGGAGTTTCGGACTTTTTACTATATCATTATTACTTTCTTTCTCGCGATGTGCAGCAGCTGACTGATGTACCTTAGTAATCCTATGTAGCATGTGATATCTCACTGGCCAATGGCCTTTGTCCCTCAGTAGTACATTCTAGCGCATTCCATTGCACACAGACCATCCCTTGAGTAGTATATAAGGGTGTCTGTTTCGTCCTCTACACTTCAGAGTTTTCTTCACCTCTGAAGTGTAAGTCCTATTCTCTTTACTTACTACTTTACCTGTAACTAACCATCTTTTGTAGATAACTTGTTTCTAGGTGTGTAGTATAGTAATTAGTGATGTTCTGGCCCGGCTTGGCCCAAAAGCTGCGGCTTTGGCTCAGCCTGAGGCGGCTCCGGCTTTCCTGAAGTCTGGGCTGAGCCAAAGCCGCCACAGACGGCTTGGCCCTGGCCTGGCTTGGCCCAAGCCGCGGCTTTTGGCAGAAAAATTTTTATGACATATAACCAGTAGTTATAGTTCAGCTAATCCAAATCCGACTTGGTGTGTTACGTATTGCAAAGCTATATCGAAGAAAAAGTTTGAAATGCCGCGATAAACATGATCACGTGACCCAAATCAACCACTTTGTGATCAGATTTCTACTGATTTTGACGATTGCTATTGCACTTGTATGTACTGTTGAAAGCTGCGGCCTGAGCCGGCGGCTTTGGCTTTTAGTTTCTCTGAGCCAGGCCAAAGCCCTTGCTGGGCCGTCACAATGGCCTGGCTTGGCCCGGCTTCCGGCTTTGAGCCGGGCCAGGCACATCACTAATAGTAATAAAGAGTTTTCTTCACCTCTGAAGTATAACTTGTTTCTAGCCTAACACGCTAACCTTCAAACAGTCAGTATCACTGTGACAGTTATCTTCGTGTTTTTCTGCTTGTTTGTATTCTCCAATGCCAAATCCCTTACTTCTGCAGCTTCAACAGCTCCATTAAATGGTCAAAGTCCTTATGACCATTTGTACAGTATTGAGGGCACAACCCCTCTTAGTCCACACAAACTCCAAGTCTCATATTAGCTAGACTGTTCTTTACTGATACAACTATGACATAGCTATGACCTAGCCATGATATCATCTGTAGAAGCCTAGGACAGTCTCTGGTAGTTTACTGAGCCTCCAACCTGTATTTAAGGACCATTAGTTTCAGAGACAGACCTTAAGTCTGTTCTCTTGTACCCAATACAGGTGTTACAGACTCACCAGAAGCCCCATTCCTCTTGAGCCCCTAAGCCGCGCCTTAGGAGTCTTCATCCCAGTTATTTTGTGACAGGACTGAGTGTCCCTGTTCGATTTCGCATTGCGCGCGCGCCCGCTGCAACTTGTAGGGCTTGAACACCTAGGTGATAACCTTGAGATCTTGATACTTGTCTTGCTATCCTTGACGCGAATTGACCCAGCACACAGCTAGCACCTGGCTGTGAAATTAGAACAGACTTTACAGACTTCACAGAAAAACAGAACCACTCACCCGAAACCGCAAGGCGACCGACGACGCGTCCCCTTGCACGAACCCGAAACAACCACGTCGTATTCGGCATGCGAACCCCAGACCCCTTCGACCTCCTCGGCCGCCTCGACAGACGACGAGTCCCTCGATTACCAGTCGCCAGAACAGAACCTACCAGAGCAATCAGCCAGACAACGATTAGAAAACGTACCATTTGAAAACCGAAATCGCTTTGCACTACTCGCAAGCGACTCCCCCGCCGAAAGCCCCCAGACAGAAACCCCCACAGCACCCCTCCCATCTAGAACGCCGCCCCTTCCACCCAGAATACCGCCCCTCCTAGAAGCAATGGCCACCATCACACTTACCGAACCAGGACAAACACATACTCAACTTAGCCATGCTGTGAGACAGCCCAAGAACAACTCCCCCAACTTAGGAGGAAATCCAGGCGGACATCCCGGAGGGAATCCAGGCGGGCATCCGGGGGGAAACCTGGGTGGAAACCCAGGAGGAAACCCAGGTGGGAACCCTGGGGGAATCCCTCCTGGAGGAGATCCTGGTGGAAATCCAGGAGGAAATCCCCAGGGAGCCCCCATCCCAGTATCACAGGGAGGACGTATGGAAGGAGCTCCTCCCTCCTACTTCGACAGTGACAGGGCCCACGCGAAAAGATGGTTCACCTTGCTCGAACTTCATTTCGCCCTTAATGTTACAAACCCCGTCTCTGCCAGTCTTTTTCTTCTTACCCAATGACGACCCCTCTCTACCTCCTACTCTTCACTACCAGATCACGTCTCCATCGTGGGATCCATCACGTGCCTTGCTCCCTTCCCCGTGATCGCCTTTGTCCTTGTTTGTGTTACTGTACATATGTTTGACTTGCCATTGCTTATCTCCTATCTCTTATCTTTACGAACGGACACTTACTTAATCCCCTATCAGAAGCCAGGCTTTACGCCCTCCGCTTTCATATATTCGGGCCCACATGACTCTATGTTATCTTATCTTTAGACGCTCATTCGATTACATATATAAGTCCACTGTAGCTACCTTGTAGACCTCAGACTCGACTTATTGAATACATCGGTGCTTGTCTTTTGGACTTCCCTTTGTCTCTGAAGCTTATTAGTCTCAGTGCTTCTGGCACTTTCCACTCACCATCGTCTAAGAGTGCAGCCTCTTGGACTTTGACTCATCACGTTCAACTCCAAGGGATCCGATTGATCCCTTATCTGAACTCACGAATCGCGCTGTCACACAAGTCGTGTGGAACGTCCCGCACCGGACGTAACACTTAACGTGTTCGTGCCCCTAGCCCAGAATGAACGATCCAAAGTGGCCTACGCGTTAGGATTGATCCGAGGCCCAAAAGTAGACCGATGGGTAGAAGACCAAATATACTGGCTTGCCAACATAAACACAGGACGAATCGGAGTTGTAAATGTGTGGGAAACCTTCTGGCAAACGTTCCTTACCGCATGGACTGATGTCACAGCAGGGCAAAAGGCACTACAAGTGCTGGAGCGATTACAAATGAAGGAGGGAAACATAGATGATTATATTGCTGAGTTCCGCGACTTAGCCATTCGGGCCGGACTACACATTGACGACACAGCCGCACGACAGTACTTTTACCAAGGCTTACCAACTCAACTAGTCGCGACAATGCTGACGCAAGATCAGCCAGAGAATTTCGAAGAAGCATCAGCGTCCGCCCAACATCACCACGCAAATTGGGTTTTCATGAAAAGCCTGACTAGAAATAAAACAGCTACTACCCCATCACCCCGAGGAAATAAGTTCACGTTCTATCGCAAAAAGGACCCAAATGTGATGGATGTGGATGCGGTTAGGAAAGCAACCACCACAGAAGAAAAGGAACAGTACCGAAAGGAAGGACGATGCTTTGAATGTGGGCAGCGAGGGCATTTGGTTTGAGATTGTCCCAATAGAAAGCCCCGATCAAGTCCAAATAACTCGGCCCGGACCGCCACCATCTCAGAAGTGCCACCCACGACTGCGGCGGTACCCAATGGATCTAATGAGATGTCCGCAACTTCCTCAGCACCGATCACTCCCTCCATCAGCATGTCAACGCTCGCAACAGTGCTAAAAACAATGACGGACGAGCAACGTCTCGAACTACAAGACCAGTTCAAAGGAAATGAGGATTTTTATATCGCTTGAATGACATGGCCTTCATTCGAGCTCTAGTCTCACACCATGTATTTAGATCACCACTCAAAGCAATGAAAATAGTTGTTCCCTTACATGGAGTGAATCAAAAGGCCACAATAGAAGCACTGGTTGACAGTGGAGCAACCGAGAATTTTATCAGTTTCCGAACAGTAATCAAACATCGACTCCCCATAAAACGATTAACGATTCCAAAAAAGCTACAAAACGCGGATGGCTCTCCCAATGCTACAAGGAAAATCGATCAATGCATAGATCTCCTTATTACGACTGGAGGAGATACCCAACAACATCGATTCTATATAGCATCTATTGGAGTCGATGACATGATCCTAGGTTATCCATGGTTCGCGGCCAGCAACCCTAGTATAAACTGGACCTCAGGACAGCTTGCACAATCCATCTCATTTACTGTGCCGAACAAACAGATCCGTCGCCTTAACATCGCACAAGAGTTGGCCATTAAAGCAAAAGACAAGACAGAACGATCCTGGAACCAGATCGTACCATGAGAATACCATTGACATCAAAAGGTCTTCAGCGATGAAGAGGCGCAACGATTCCCAGCATCACGACCTTGGGACCACAAGATCGAATTGAAACCGGAGGCACCTGCAACCCTAGATTGTAAAATTTACCCACTCGGACCAGGAGAACAGGACGCGCTAAACGGATTCCTGGAGGAACACTTACAGAAGGGGTACATCTGAGAATCAAAGTCCCCTTATGCCTCCCCGTTCTTTTTTATTAAAAAGAAAGATGGGAAATTACGACCAGTCCAGGATTACCGGAAGTTAAATAACTGGACCATTCGGAATACATACCCACTTCTGCTGATCCCCGAGCTGATTGATCACGTCTGTGGAAGTACACTCTTTACAAAAATGGATATCAGATGGGGTTATAACAACGTTCAGATAGCACCAGAAGATCAATGGAAGGCAGCATTCAAAACAAATCGCGGCCTTTATGAACCAAATGTCATGTTTTTCAGTCTGACAAACTCCCCTGCCACATTTCAGACAATGATGAATGTGGAATTTCGAGAAGAATTGAATGAACATGACGCTCTAGGAAGGGCTTGGTTCACAGTCTACATGGATGACATCCTGATTCATACTGATCAAGACCTTCAAAACCACCGCAATAAAGTGCATCGCATCTTGGACAAACTTAGCAAACTAGATCTTTATCTTAAACCGGAAAAGTGCTCTTTTGAACAAACACGCATCGAATATCTCGGACTCATCTTGGAGGCTGATCAGGTACATATGGATCCGGTCAAAGTGGAAGGAGTTGCTACATGGAAAACGCCTACCACTGTCAAGGAAGTCCGCTCGTTCCTTGGGTTCTGTCAGTTTTATCGTTGCTTCATTCAAGGGTTTAGTAAGATTGTGGCACCCCTGAATGCCCTCACAAGTGTAAAGAACCCATGGCGATGGTCAAGTAACGAACAGAATGCCTTCGACATGCTGAAACAGCGAGTCACCTCGCAGCCGGTCCTCGCGCAACCCGACTTTGACAGACCCTTCATTGTAGATACCGATGCATCCGGATATGCCGCTAGGCGCCACTCTTAGCCAGAAGGATCAAGATGGCCATCTCCACCCTGTGGCCTACCTGTCAAAACTCTAGATGCCACTCAAAGAAATTGGGACATTTATGATCGAGAACTGTTTGCAGTTATAGTTGCCTTCCGATCCTGGCGCCAGTATCTCTTAGGGGCGAGACACAAAGTTCAAGTCTGTACGGATCATAATAATCTACAATATTTCAAGGAACCCCAGAAATTGAACCGGCGACAGGCCCGATGGCTCCAAGAGCTCGCCGACTTCAACTTTTCAATGGAACATGTCCCAGGGAAGTTACATACCATTGTGGATATGCTCTCACGGAGACCAGATGCCGACCAGGGAGGAAACGACAATGATGAAGTCACTGTCTTGCCAGCCAACCTATTTATCAACGCGATCTCCGACGCTAGGCTTCCATTTCCCGAGGCCTTAGCCGAACGCCAGGAGATCCTTCAACGGCACCACGATCACGTACTAGTGGGGCATCCGGGATAGATAAGACAACACGGAAGGTCCAACAGGAATATTCAGGCACCGGCTTACGAGAATTCGTACATGATTACGTCCAAGGGTGTGCTAAATGTCAGGAGAATAAGCCGAAGCTTAACGAAGAAAGCTCCTTCCTTCCCGCTAGATGTACCGGCCTCCGCCGGCCCGTTTCAGTATGTTGCTATGGATCTCATCACGGATCTTCCGCCATCAGGCAGATATGACGCAGTGCTCACAATCATAGACCAAGGGTGCTCAAAGTCCGCAAAGTTCATTCCATGCTCTAAAGACATTACAGGAGAAGGAGTTGCCACACTATATTACCGACACCTCTTCCCCTTCTTCGGTGTCCCATGACGGGTTATCTCCGACTGTGATCCTCGATTCACGTCCCATTTTTCACGCACGCTTGCAAAAGTCCTGCAAATTCGACAAAATTTATCCACGGCATTCCACCCTCAGACAGACGGATCGAGTGAGCGAATGAATCTTTGGCTCGAACAATACCTTCGTCTATGGCTTGGCAATGATCAACATCAATGGCCCCACTATCTCCCGCTAGCCGAATATGTCCATAACTCCTGGCCACACGATAAAACTAAACTGACACCACATGTTTTTGCTCCATGGCACTACCTTCACATGGGATGCCAGGCTACAGATACTACGTCCCACAGGTAGACACTCGCATCCAAAATCTTTTGGCAGCCCACACTCGCGCAGAAGAAGCATTTCGTACGAACGCATCCCGACGCCCAAAACCACATTCGCCATTGGCACACAAGTCTGGCTGGAAGGAAAACATCTCAAAACGCATTTCCCTTCCTCAAAACTCGCTCCACGACGTTACGGCCCCTTTACTATCATGGCCCAGATCTCTCCGGTCGCCTATCGATTATCGTTACCCCAACATATGAAAATACATAACGTATTCCATGTCGACCTCCTATCGCCCTATCGCGAAACAAATGCCCACGGCCCTAACTTCTTACGTCCCCCACCAGATCTGATCAACCATGAGGAAGAATATGAAGTCGCCTCCATTCTGGCTCATAGATTCTTTGGACGTAACAAAAGATTACAATACCTAGTCAGCTGGGTTGGTTACCCAGCTAGTGAAAACTCCTGGGTCGATGAAGACGATTGCCATGCCCCTGACCTTCTCTTACAGTATCACCAGTCCCTTCCCCAGCGTCAGAGCCGACGCCGCCCTTAAGAGGGGGTGATTTTCCATCTTTCTTTCCTCATCCCAATTCAAGATAACAAATTCTGGCCCGCAATAAACACACCATCCACCGCAACGCATCAACGCGACCACGCACTACGCCCAGGATGACTACTCCACGCCGTTTCCCTGTACAAACTATTGACCCCACCATGATTAACCAAACCATTGCAGCAGTTAACGACGCAGCGACCAAAGCGGCACTTAGACGACCGGACGACGCCCCACCGACCCCTACTCCTGAACCGCCTACCCCGACACACCACCTCCCTTCCACGACGACAGATGACCCGACTCGACGCCTGACGGACGCGATTACTCTAACAACCCAGGATCCAAACCTGGAGCACGAAATCCGAACCAGAGTTCTGGCCATGCTTGCTGAGGCCAGGACACGTCT
>WTXG01000305.1:0-39954 GCA_022496185.1 Multifurca ochricompacta | reverse complement strand
CTAACCCTAAGATAAACCCCTAAACCCTAAACCCTAAACCTAAACCCTAAACCCTAAACCCTAAACCCTAAACCCTAAACCCTAAACCCTAAACCCTAAACCCTAAACCCTAAACCCTAAACCCTAAACCCTAAACCCTAAACCCTAAACCCTAAACCCTAAACCCTAAACCCTAAACCCTAAACCCTAAACCCTAAACCTAATCCTAACACAGGTTTGGTCATATGACATGCCGAGTATAATTCTCATCACGTGATTAGCAGTCACGATGAAGTCACGTGACCGTGGGGTTTGGCAGATTCATAAGCCAGGTCACGTGATCCTGGGATAAGTCACATGACTCCAAATCTAGCCTTTTCATGACGTCACCCTACAAGTCACGTGATCGAACCTTCTTTTCTGCTAAGTAATCAGCTTCGGCCGATCTACCGGGCGCTTAGATAGGGAAATCACATGTCTTGCTGACTGATTGTCTTGGCAAAGATAAGGACGATGACATTGTCTCCTGACATAATTCTCCCACTCCATGACAGGTGTGAGAATTCGTTCCTGGCCCTGTATCTTGATCTTCTGTTTCAGATACATGTGCTTCAAATCTCCATAGGGATCTGGTGCCTTCCCCTGGCTTCTGTGCCTTGCAATTTGAAAATGGGGAAATGCGATTCCCTGGGGATTCCCCATGACTCGGGACCACTCCGATCAGTCGGGTCCGGCTTTTGATGTGGGGCTACCGCCCCACATGGGCGCTCCGGCGCCCCCGGATCTCGGCCCGACCGGGCCGGACCTCCGATTTCAAATTGACCCACCTCGGACTCCGTCCGACCCACATCAAATCCGTGACAACGTGTGAAATTCCTTATCGGCCAATAGCAAAAAGGCCTCATGGAAAAAATAGGTTCAAACTCAGTTTCAAACCCAGATGCTGAAGAGCATATAAGCGAAACTATTGGGACGGTGGTGTTTCCCTCATCACCCCAAGTACATCCTGGGTTTCCTTTTTTGTTGATTAGTCATCCTCCCCTGACTAGTAGTTTTTTTATAAATTCCTCTCTAAACTTCTTAACTACACTTCAGCCCCATCCCCCCCTTTGTAGTTGTCTTATCACCATGTCTGCTACTACCTCCTTCATCAGAGCCCTGTCCCCTGCTGCAACCAGCATGAGCCAAGTTTTTGCTGCCCTGCAAGAGGGAGTCCACCCTTCTGAAGACATTCTTAGGGATCAAAGGCACTATGCAATCTTGGGTACCAACAACATGTCAGAGTTAGTAGCCCTCATCCCCTCTGACTATAAGGCAGTGCTGACTGAAGCTCTCCATGATTTACAAAACCATATGGAGAGACTGGTGGGTGCCTCCAACACTCTGGCAAAGTGGAGGCACTGCCATTCAGTTGGCACCATCCCTGCTCACCTCAGGTCTAACCCACCTGTTGTCCAGTTCACCAAGGACTATAAGTCCAAGGCTGAAGCTGCTGCCCATCAGGAGAGCCTTAGGAAAGCTCACACTGAGTATCAGATTAAGTGCTTGGAGGAATCCATTAAAGCCAAGGCTGATGAGGTGGCACACCTGGAAAAGAGCATTGAGCCTGTCTACCTTTATACCCACATGAGGTCCATTGTGACCAAGAGGTCTGAGAGTGTGCTCACAAGCCACCAGATCCCTGTCTTTAGACTAGATGAGGAAAGGGAGGTACTGGATAAATGGGTACCTTCCCCTGCTGCCCTGAAGCATGCTGCCAACATGCAACAAGATTCAGTGGTTTATGCAGAAAGGGTTATATCCATGGTGAGAGCCAAGGATGTTATCATGCAAAGGAAGATCCAGAAAAAGAAGGATCTGGCTGCTGCTGCAACAGCCTCTGCTGATCAAATTATGAGTAATGATCCAAACTCCATAAAGGAGCTCATAGAGAAGCAGATCAAAGCTAGCATGAAAGCCTCTGGCCTAACCCCTTCTGGCAAGAAACAGAAGAAGAAGGGTAAGGGAAAGGCCAAGGGCAAGCAGACCTCTGGTAAACCTGACAAGAAAGATGTAAGTCTTGCAAAGACATATCAGGATATTGCTGACTTCTTTATAGAAGGGTGGCAATCAGAACCAGAAGCAAGCCAATGCAAAGAAGCTTGCAGAGCTCAAGGATGGACCCAAGAAGTATGTCCCTCCTCCTTTCAAATTCAAGTCTGCCCTGGGTGTAGCTTACATACTATCCAGAAAGGGCAAAGGCAAGAAGGGCAAAGGCAAGGGCAAAGGTCAGGGCAAGGGGAAGGGCAAGAAGGCCCAAGAAACCCCCAAGTAGCTACTTTATGTAATGATGTCATATGTGAAGGAGGTGTGGTGCCTGATTATGTAATCGGCACAGCCGGCGCCGGCGGCAATCCGGCATTATATAATTGTGATTTTGCACGGTGTTTGTATTGCAGAAAACGACTAAGTCGATTTAAGTCACGTGACGGTGTGAAAAGTCACGTGCCTTCTACAACGCCACTGGTTCACGTGCCTTGTCACGTGACCGGTCACGTGAGTGATCACGTCTCGGATCACGTGACTAATCACGTGCGAAATCACGTGACTTCGAAAATTGTGAGCATCGGCACTCTTTGGCTTGCCGATCCGAAGTCTATACCCGACGTCTTGCTACTATTGCCTGCTCCAGAGGCAATTAAATATATATTGATACACTGCGACTTGGAATTTTTGCAGAATGCCCAGTATCAACAATACGTACATTTGTCTACTGGAGTCTCCGTTCCAAGGGAGATCAGTTACCAATTAAGTGTTGGAGGAAAATACATGTTCCACCAACCTACCAATAAGAAGCTCATTGCGGCTTCATGGATGGACTTTCAGCGACGCCTAAGATGGCGATTGCAGTTCATGCTTAATGGTAATGAAGGGGAAGTCTATGATCCAGACTACGATGTGGCCCCTGTATCTAACAAAAAGCCACCAACACTACCGCTCTATTTAGAAATGGGCCTAGTCAGAGGACGGATCTTCGTCAATGAGGCGATGTCCAAAGTCCCTGACAGTCATACTTTGAGTCCTACCATTCAACCTCTTATTCCCAAAGTTGGCTCCATTTCAAAGTTCTTATCTGATAACGATTTAGTAGTTACAGGTACTGACAAGAACTTGGGCATAGCGGTGTCCAAGAGGACCTGGATCATAGAGAAGTGTCAGGACATCCTCTCTAATGTCAATGACTATAAGGAGCTAAATAAATATGAAGCTCACCTGATACTTGACCAAAAATGTGGAGAAATGCGTGAATTGGCCGCCATTGCCAACACACATGTCCACTTTGAAGGGACATTAGCTGCTTTTTTGCGGTCTAAAATTACACCAACGGGACGGTCGCACCATATACCTGTATTTTATGGGATACCTAAAATTCATAAGGTTCCCACTAAAATGCGACCCATTATACCTTGCCACTCGGCAGTTATGAACCCGGCGGCTAAATACGTCTCTAAAAAACTTAAGCCCATTATTCGGGCCGCCAATACCGTACTACACGGAACCAAAGATTTGGCGCAAAAATTAAGTCAGCTGAATATTGACTCCAGTCGCAAATGGTATTTATGCACTGGAGATGTCGTCGCTTTTTATCCAAATATTCCATTAATGAAGTGCATTGATTTCGTCTTTGAATTATATATGGAGCACTACTGGAATATTGCGTCACATGACCAACCACAGCACTTAGCCGTGCAGGACCTCTTTAAAAGAGCCTTAATTGTGGGCAATACTCAACTGGTTACACAATTCCAAGGAAAAATCTATGAACAGCTTAATGGCCTCGCCATGGGTGTGGCTGATTCACCTGATTTAGCTAATCTTTATGGATATTATTTTGAAAGACGCGCTAAAGTCCTTGAGCATCCACAAATTGCATTTTATGGACGCTATATTGATGACTGCTTAGCTATAGTTTACGCTGATAATGAAGAGTCGGCGCTTAATCTACTAAGCTCTCTTATAAAATATGATAATTGTGTAATAGAATGGGCGCCACCCGGCTTCTCGCAACCGTTCCTGGACATGTTCCTTTACAAGTCACGTGACTTAAAACTGGAATACATGCCCTACCGCAAAAGTGGCAACCATCAAGAAAGAATTCCATGGATATCTGCTCACCCCTATGATGTTAAAAGGGGCACCTTTTTAGGTGAGATGTCTAGACTGGCAGTCCTTTGTAGTAAATTTGATCACTACATTGAGGCTATGAGAGCGCTGGTTGCACTCTATATTCATAGAGGATATCCAGTCGACCATGTTCACATGTGGTTAAAAAATAACTTACAGCTTAGATGGGAAAACCGGCTTCTGGACAAACCGGTACAGAGCTCTGATTTGCTTGTTATGAAAAGTGAATATAATATGGCATGGAATTATTTTAACGCCCATGAATTAGGCGAAGTAATATTTGGTTATTGGCGTACTTGGCTAGATAAAGCTGAGTCAGGTGACTTTAGTGTCGACTTTCCTGCGCCTTTGGGTGATTGGAGAACATACTCCCTTGAGGCTCCACTACATGATGTAGGGGGGTACATGATCCCTGACGTAAGAAAGACCAATATCCTTGACTTTAAAGTCTTGCTATCCAGGAAAAGAACCAGGAATTTGCTCGACATCACCAATCTTTGGAAAAAAACAGTCTTAAATAACATAGAAGTCCTAGCTATTGATGAGTTACAGGAAACTGACACGCTCCATGAGCGGCTCAGAGATAGCGTTCTTCATGACGTTAACACACTAGTTCGCGATCCAGTGGCCAATAAGCGCCCAAGATCACCTGATACTGATTCTGATCAAGAAGTAGAGCATGTGGCTAAACGTTATAGGACTTCACCTGGCCCCAGTAATTATGGTAGCATAAGGACCTGGGGTAGAGGTGGAAAGTAAGCAGTGCAATCACAGCCGACCTCTCTAGTATGGAATGGCCGTTGCACAGTCATCTGAACGCTTCTTACGGTCACGTGACCTCTGGAAATGAGTACCCGACCTTAGTGGGGTTATTGTAGCAGTCCGTCTCTCAGAGCGGCGCGAAAGCCCATATTGCTATAACGGGATTATGCTGTATTCCAGTAACTACATGATTGGCTGAGTATCAGTCGCTTAGGCTCTGTCTGTATGCAGTAGCTTCATTCATTCGGTAGGGTAACTTCTTCGAACTTCATGCTTCGCGCTGTCGATCTTAGTTGTGCTCCCGAATGCCGTCTAAAACATATTATGTAAGCCGGTGCGACTCTTCCCCTCTACTTTGCCAGGATGTTTCATGGCAAATAAAATTGAACCGTACTGTTGCGGTACGTGACTCTCTAGCAATGATCTGGCAACAGACATACTAACCACTGGCGACCCTGAGTCCTAGAACCCTAAACCGCCCTAGTGAGTCCAGTCCTATGCTTAATCGCTAAGGGACTTTGATGTAAACGGTTTGGTAGAACCTAAACCTAACCCTCAACCCTAAATAACCCTAAACCTAATCCTAACACAGGTTTGGTCATATGACATGCCGAGTATAATTCTCATCACGTGATTAGCAGTCACGATGAAGTCACGTGACCGTGGGGTTTGGCAGATTCATAAGCCAGGTCACGTGATCCTGGGATAAGTCACATGACTCCAAATCTAGCCTTTTCATGACGTCACCCTACAAGTCACGTGATCGAACCTTCTTTTCTGCTAAGTAATCAGCTTCGGCCGATCTACCGGGCGCTTAGATAGGGAAATCACATGTCTTGCTGACTGATTGTCTTGGCAAAGATAAGGACGATGACATTGTCTCCTGACATAATTCTCCCACTCCATGACAGGTGTGAGAATTCGTTCCTGGCCCTGTATCTTGATCTTCTGTTTCAGATACATGTGCTTCAAATCTCCATAGGGATCTGGGTAAGTTCTACCATTAATGGTGTCTTTTGCAAGGTTGGTACACAGATACTAATGCTTGGATAAAATTCCATGGGAGCAGTGCCTTCCCCTGGCTTCTGTGCCTTGCAATTTGAAAATGGGGAAATGCGATTCCCTGGGGATTCCCCATGACTCGGGACCACTCCGATCAGTCGGGTCCGGCTTTTGATGTGGGGCTACCGCCCCACATGGGCGCTCCGGCGCCCCCGGATCTCGGCCCGACCGGGCCGGACCTCCGATTTCAAATTGACCCACCTCGGACTCCGTCCGACCCACATCAAATCCGTGACAACGTGTGAAATTCCTTATCGGCCAATAGCAAAAAGGCCTCATGGAAAAAATAGGTTCAAACTCAGTTTCAAACCCAGATGCTGAAGAGCATATAAGCGAAACTATTGGGACGGTGGTGTTTCCCTCATCACCCCAAGTACATCCTGGGTTTCCTTTTTTGTTGATTAGTCATCCTCCCCTGACTAGTAGTTTTTTTATAAATTCCTCCCTAAACCCTAAACCCTAAACCCTAAACACCCAAACTATTTCTAAAAACCTATTGAACTGAGCTTTGAACATAACAGCTAATGTCTTTTGTTTTCTTTTTTTTCACTTTGGACAACTCCCAGGACCCTGGTTGTATTTGGCCCATTTAGTTTAAATTTGTGTATGTGATGGGCCAGTTCAGTGTATTAGTATAGATATTATAATAGATTTGTATTTTTAATGTGAAAATTGGAGTAAGAAAAAAATAAAAGTGAATCCAGAAAAGGAATAGAACTAGCTCTGGATTGAAAAAACTAGATCTAGGTGTGAAGACATGTTTGCTAGAGCTACTTTTGAATTTAAAGTGCTTGAAGGGCTAGAATGGCTAGCACTAGTCAATCTAGCAATATGTCATTTTCCTGATGTACAGGTGCTTTGGGACTTACTTCATTGTTTTGAATCTTCCACTTGAAACCTTTAAGCCGCACCTTAAAGGAACTTCAACCCCAGAGACTTGTGGCAGGACTTAGCATCGCTGCTCGACTTCACCTTGTGCACATGCATCAGGAAAATGACATTTGCTAGAACGACTAGAATGGCTAGAATGACTAGAATGGCTAGGGCACCAGATTGTATTTACTATATGTGGGAATAGCAGCGCGCATGCAGCATGAATCGATACCAGAGATGCCAGGCTGGACTAACTATCATACGCGTACACTTACGCTTGCATTCCAATACGCGTTAGAACCTCAGTCTTCTACCACAAAGACTGAGATTAGTGCTGCTCTCACTTGTGGCTATAGTATTTACTGATTCCTCCACTGTCACGATTTGCTTTATAGGTACTAGTTACTAATATAGTATTCTACCAAGCGCGCTGTCACAGTCATGGTGGCGGCGCACACTGGCAAAGACTGAGCCATTTGCTTTATAGTCTCTCACACTATATATAGTGTAGAACAGGCATGGCACAGGCTTGGACTAAGATGCTATACTATTACTATCTATCTCACCCTGTTCGATGTAGAGACTTAGATACATTCAATAGAGTGATAGCAACCGCTTTTATTATAGCAGCCACACAGTGGCTTTTATATGTACTATTTCGGCTACTTAATTAAACAAGCACATTATCTCATTAATGATGTGACTTGATCACATGCCCGATCTTAGATGTATATTCTAAGTATATTGTGAACGCGTTTTTGATCTCATCACATTGTGCTATCTAAGCATGATCACAATTATGTCGGACCCCTATCCCAGTATCTCTGTACTGGTCAGCATATAGTATACCACACAAAACTACAGTACTGGTTAAAATGCAATCTCGTGTGCATGATGATCAATGTACTTATTGACATAGAAAAATTTGAATGTGTCTAGAGAATATGAGTCTGTGAGCCTGTGTAATGGTAATGGATTGCTACCATAAACCGGGATAAGATGTGCTGCTCGTAAGAATGCATCCAGATGCACAACAGCCTTGCATTGTCTGCCGCCCTCCATGTCAAGCTGTACTACCCACATACCAGTAGTATTACCTGTTGAGACCCTTGTAAACCAGTCCACCAAAGAGCATGGATATTCAACATTGTTGTACTTGAATGAGAACATGAGCTGAACACACACAATATTGAGCCCTTGCATGCCAGGCTTTGCCTCATCTTCAACAACAAAGGCACAATCACGTCTGGGTCCTTTTCCTTGCCATGATGGCGTCGAGTGGATGCACTCATGTTGCATACCATAGATACCACTTGGGTCACTTGGTGCAAAGAAAGTTGCCACAGCAGAATGAAAGACAGAGATCTTGCTGGTAATAGGAGGGAGGCTTGTATCATTGAGGTGGAGCTGATCCACAAGAAATATTTGAGTGAGGTAAGGAAGATTTGGTTCGTTCACGACATTTGAAAGCTCTTCCAGTGATTGTGGATACCTGCGGGCTAATTGGAATGAAGATAGTGGAGTAATGCACAGATGTATTTCTTACCCAGCAAGCGTGCAAGGACGACATGGCCAAGCACATTTTTTTCGTCCACAGCCCCTCCATTTTCATCATTGCTCTCATCATCATCTTCTCTTGATGTATCATTATTTGGCTGGTAGATATAAGAGGTGTTTTGAGGCAGGATGTGGCCCGCAGGCAGCATACCACGTGCCACAAAGTCAGAGTGCATAGCTGAAAGTTTATCAAGACGCTGGTTTGTCATAAGCATCTGACCCAAGGCATGATATCGATTGTGAACGCCTCCATGGCTTTTTGACTGCTGAGATGTGGCGTGATTCAGTAATGGATGAGCATAAACCACCAGGTGCACCAAAGTGTTCAATCAGTGAGTGATAGTGAACCAGAGCGTGTTGTCATGGGAGGGAAAATCCAGCTGTACGGACGCCAGTAATGCGAAATATTTCGCGTAGATCTATGAATTTTATCAATGCTAGATCTAGGTTCTTCAGAGAGTCTTCATTGATATTTTGACGGTGCACAAGGTAATAAACATCAAGGGAAGTGGCGATGCATGTGACCATTTCATTTGGCACAAATCCAACTATTGAAGGTAAATATACCTGCCCTGACGTTGGCAAATGGCATGAGATCTTTTCTTGTAAGAATTACATACCTTCATCAGCGCCTTTGTGTCATCACTGGTCCACTGCTTGAAGCGACGACCTTGAGGAAAGCAGCGAAGGCCTGAGAATGCCGGAACAGCTGCAATACTTGATCACAATTACCATAAGATAGATAACTTACAAGTAATGATTCTGTGACGCACCAACGGTCTATTTCATCAAGAATCTTGTGTGATTTGCTCTCCCCATGTTCCCGCAATAAATATTCACCAACCCAAGTAACCAAATGATCTTTGAACATTCCTTTGATAACTTGATGCAGGAGATCTGGTGATAGCATCGCGTGAATATCTGTGCAGGGGAAATCATTTGTAAATGGCTTCAAAATTGCCAAATTAAGTGACATTAATTAAATGTCATGATAAGTTAATGCACTATGATGTCATCATCTATGCCATATTGATTCCATAAAGTCTTTGAGTCTAAGAAGTCAGCAAGTTCCTCTGTCAATGCACGTGTGTGCGGAATGGTTGGCATTTCCAAGTTGTCTGAGAAAATCGGAAAAGTGATACATCTGTTGTGTTGTTAGCTGTGTGCTGTAAGATTGGGAGGATCCGATCTAAGACTTACTTTGGACACCAGCCTTGAACTATTCCGGTTAGCATCACTTGTTCAGGGTAATCAGCGATAAATGCAATAAGATCGTAAATTATACACCTGTAATGTCCATCAGGGCATCGTCGGATGGCTGGCTTTGTCATCCCCAGTAGGAGCGTCCTGAGTATGGCAGATAATGACACATGATAGAGCTGGCACTTGAATTTTTGAAACTCTGGGTCATCATCATATCTGCGATCACCTATATCTATTAATCAATAAATTTGAATATAATTAAGCAGTGGCTCACTCTTTGGAATGGCTAGAAATGCTATGGGTACAACGGCATTGCGATGCGCACGACGAACAGTATTGTGGATGTTGCCAATTGAAAGGTATAGTGGATGGTACTCGACATGTCCTGTGGCGACAGACACAGTAGTTTTGTCGCAACCTAAAATAATAGGGCAGTACATAGCTCCGAAGGCATCAGCGTTGGATGCAAAGATCTTGTCCTATATGATCTTATCAGTTATTTTAGTTTATATCTTTAGATAATTGAATATATTCACACAATGTTTCCAAGAAACGTTGGCCGACATAATATCCCCCCAGCAATGCTGACCATGCTCATCCAGTTCCATATAAGGGCGCATGTCAAAGTGTCCTTTGAAGTCAGGATTGTCCAACATTGCTGATATGGCAAGGTCTGGGTCGCGATACCAAACCTCATATGACATCTGCTTCCAGCTCGGGGCATCCACTGGCATGTGAAGATCTTCAGAGAAGCCTGTAATGAAGCATTGCCAAGGAACATCACCAAGCGGTGAGGAATCAATCTTTGCATATAGGTCTTGATGACACTCAAATGGCTCAGATGTGTCAAGGCCAGAATCTTCCAGGGATGCAAGCCATAATTTCATGAGTAAATCTATATTGGATGCTGACATTTCAACATGGCGATATAGGAGATCTGCAATCATAAACTGAGTCCAGTCATCAAAGGGTGACCAGTCCGCATTTGATCTTTGCGTTCTTTCCTGTCGTGTGCTGCCAGGCGGTAGGAAGTTCCCATCCAAGTCACAGGGAACAGCTTAACATACAAAAAAATCATGTATGTCAGAAGCATAATGAGAAATGCATTGAGATAGAAACTTACCAGTGAGATGAGCATGCTCAATCCGTTTTCTGCTTGGACCTGAACTGGAATATGGTGGTACGTCTTGATAGTCCAGCCCATTTTGATGCAGAGGGGTCACACTGGAGGGATCCTGTCTTGGCCCTGTATCTGAATGGGCATTGGAGTTTGCATGAATTGACCGTATGTGGTACGTGCGGCCGTGTTGACTCTTGAAAGTGACAGGACAACCTGAGTACAAGCATGGGAGTCTACTATGAGAATTCAACATCATATGGGTTGAGGGAATGCAGCTGTAAAAAGGGTTTTAGCTATCTATTCAGTCATTGTGGTCAAAACTATATATTTATTAGTATCTTTACTTATTTAGATAGCAGATAGGATATTACTAAGCGTTAGCTAACTATGGTAAGGATAAGATATACTAATTCTTGTTGGGGTCAAATCTGAAGTGAACGCATACAAAGTAGAATCCTTATATACTACTAAATGAATGTGACAATAAGGAGAAAAATATAATCAATTAATTGTGACAAGATATGAAGGGGCATGTTGTGCGTGCAATGTGGAATTGTCTCTGAATCAGTTAATGGACGCACTTTAGATTATCTTATCAGGTGTCCGGCTGTCCAGTCCTCAACTATCCGGTTGCTACCAGTCTGTAAAACAGGAATGTGATCTGGTACTCACTAGGCTAGGTCGCCATCAAGGACGCCAGAAGTTATTGGAATTAGGCTATGGTAGGAGATTACATGTACTCAGAAATTTACCCAAGAAAAGTGGGGCGGTACAAATGGTATTAGAAATTAGGGAGATTAGAAATCAGAGAGGATATATAAGCCAATAAAAGATGGGGGGGAGTTCACGCAGCCTTTCAAATCCTTGGACTCATCCCCCTCTTATCCAAAGATTATATTGATAAATTATCTTCATTCTCATTCTTCCATAATGCCGATCACAACACGCAAGGCCAATTCGAAGGCACACCCAGGGCACATTATCATCAATTCTCAGCAGAAGCGCCGCACTGCAAGGCAGGTAGCTGAAGACAAAGCCAAATCGAAAGAAGAGGAAGCCACTGCCAGAGAGATAGAAGCCACCCAGCATCGAGCAGTGGTCAATCGTATTGCTAACATAGAGGACAGAATCCAGCTTGCTGAACTCTCAGTGCAAAAACATGCTGCGAGACCTGATCTGGCCCCAAGCACTAAGTATTATCCCTTACAGACAGAGACCATGGCACATTCTATTGGAATGGCAGTTACTGTGGACAATCTAAGTCTATGCGATGTGCTTGAAGAAGTCGAGCATGGCCAAGAGGAGTATGTATTTATGTCAAGTTATCACAGAGTGCACATTCCAATACTGATCAGTCATGACAGTGGACCAGCTGACCTCGCATCTGAAAGTGAATTTCAGGACAGCGGTAGTGAGGACAGCAGTGCGCAAGCACAATCCTATCCACCAACTGTGTCACCTGCTTCATTTACAGACATCGAGCCAGTCCCAAACATCAGTGCAGGTGGAGATCAAACGGATAAAGCAGACAAAGATGACGGCAATAACAAATTTATCTCCATTGGCTCCAGTGATCCAGAAGATGAGGAAGAGCCAAGGCAGCAGTGGTGTAAAGGAAAACAGAGCGCGAGAATGGTAATATTATTTTCTGATTCTCACATGACTGACTCCACCAACGCCACTGACAATGCCACACATCACTGATGTCATTAGATGCCACGTCATATGAAGAAGAAATCATCTAGCGCAGGCCAGTTGCGGAGTGAAGTCGCGAAGGCGCGTGTTGTAAACTCCACAGTCATAGGGTGGACCAACGAGCACAAGCAAAAGGAGCTGCAGTAAGAGCATATTTAGGATACACAGTTCGTTCTCACAACGATTACCAGGGAGTCCTATTATGGCCAGTGTCACAGCCAGGTGCATGGTGTGTCGAGATCAAGGGTTCGTTTGAGTTCAAGGCAACTAAGTCAAGATCGAGTCAATTAATCAAGACAAGTCAAGCCCACACAAGTTAGAGGGGCACGTGCGAGGTACAAGATCGAGCAGCGACATTAAGTCCTGCCACAAGCTACTGGGGTTCGAAGACCCTCTAAGATGCGACTTAGGAGGGCTCAAGGGAGATTCTTTGTGAGTCGAGTGAACACCTGTATTGAGCACAGGAGAACAGACTTAAGGTCTGTTCTCTAGAACGTAGCAGGTTTAAATACAGTGGATCACTACCAAAGATAAGGGTCTAGCCAAGGAAGCAAAGTAAAGTAGTATGGTAGGATGATATCATGCTGTGTCACAGCGACCTCATAGCTACGTCATACCACGTCATAGAAGTACAGGAGATGGGCTAGGCTTAGTACACAAGTAAACAGTAAACAGTAAACAGTAGAGGGGTTACGCCCTCTATAGTATTCAGTCAGTTAACCTAGTTAGATAGGTTAACTGATACAACCCAGACGGTTATCCAACAGTCAACAAGAAAAGAAACAAAATAGGGAAAACAAACTGTCACATCACCCCTCTGTTACAGTGGTGCTTGCCCCAAGCACCTCTAGTCCTCACCAGTGAGATCAATGATGCGGGGTGGAGCAATGCGCAGGCGACGACGACGAGGTAGGTAAGAGCTTCCTATGCCTCCAGCCTGGAGGACAGCACATAGCTCTGGGTGGGGTGCAAAGTGGGAGGCAGCTTCAGGTGTCATGTGGGGATTGTTGGAGTATGCATAGGTGAGATGTGGATAGAGTTGATGATAAATGTCAGCTCAAGACATAGAGTGTACAGCGAGTTGAATGTCTTGGTTAGCCTGTTCAGCTTGTCGTCTCCAGTGGGCCAGATTGCGATGAGCCTCATCCAATCTACAAGTAGAGAGATGATAGCATGATACTTCTGCCCATGCTCCTGGGTCATCCATGTCATCCAGGGCACCATTGACAATGACAGTAAAGGACTGGTCAGCATCAAATAACCGCTGCTGAAGGTTAGTGAGTCTGGGATTAGATCCTCAGTCAAAACGAGGGTGAGGAGATGCATGAAGTGGAATGTAGTAGATAGGTTGGTGAGCCCCCATTGTGAAGGCAATGTGTGGATCAGAGTGACAATATTCATAAGCAAGCCAGCGGGCAACATCGACACATCCTGCATTGTCTGAGATACAGTGGTCGAAGAAATGATGCAAATGCACATGGTTGTGCATAAAGGGAAGGGGCGGAGGATTGTACCTATCAGCGCTCTCTCTGTCATCCTCTACCTCCTGTTGTGTTTGTCATACAATGCCTTCTCCAAGGACTTGACCAGGTTCAGGTGTACTGGGCCAATAAACAACAGTGGGATCAGCGGGAATAGTGGCTAGGCGGGATCTAGCCTCTTGTAACAAGTTTAGCACTCTAGCACGAAGTTCTGGGTCTACAGACTGGTCCTGAGCTGCCAGAGAGATTGCCTGAGTCATATTTGTGGTAGGGTTGTCAGTCATAGTGAATGAGAAGTGTGAGGGAGGAGTGGAAGCAACAGAACTTGGTTCTGGAGTGGGAGGAAGGGTGGGAGCATCAGCAGGTCGAATAAGGGCACCTAGGTTTGCTGCATCGCTGGCAGCTGCAATGGTTTGGTCCAAAAATGCGATGTCGATGATAGGAACCAGTGGGGCGTCAATTTGGGAGGTATCGGTCTGGGAGGTCGAAGCAGGGTGGGACGTTGTCATTCTTGGGGTAGGCTTGAGAGATCGGCGTGGGGCAGAGAGGCGAGTGGTGTTCTTAATATGGGCCAGAGTTGAAACGGCTTGTGAGATTGCAGTAGAGAAAAAAAGCGAAAATTCGATGAAAAACGCGAAAATCAACGAAAATCACCCCCCCCTTAAGGGAGGCGACGACCCTGGCGCCTAGATACAGAAGAATGGTAATGCATGAGAAGGTCTGGAGCATGACAGTCATCCTTATCTACCCAAGAGTTTTCACTGGTTGGATAACCAACCCAGCTGACCAGATATTGAAGCTTCTTCTGACGCCCAAAGAACCAGTGAGCTAAGATAGCGGCAACTTCATATTGTTCTTCTTCGTTGACAAGGTCAGGTGGGGGACGTAAATAATTGGGGCCATGAGCCATTGTTTCACGATAAGGAGATAAGAGGTTAGCATGGAAGACATTGTGAATGTGCATGTGAGCGGGCAAAGATAAATGAAAAGCAAGAGGAGATATCTGTGCAGCAATTGTAAAGGGCCCATAACGCCTAGGGGCAAGTTTGGTCAAGGGGAAGTGTGTTTTTAGATGTTTTCCCTCAAGCCATACTTGCACACTGATGACGAAGTCGGGGTTCAGTGGCGGAATCGAAGCGGATGTGTGAAATGCGCGAGAGTGCGCGATTTGTAAGTTCTGTAGTCGTTTGTTGACTTGGGGGACATGTGTTTCGTGTATTTGAGCATTCCAATCAAAAGTGACACCGTGTAGAAGTTCATGTGGAGAAATTTTCATTCAATCATGTGGCCAGGCGTTATGGACATACTTGGCTAAAGGGAGATACTCAGGCCATTTGTGTTGATCATCACCTAGCCAAAGACGTAAGTATTGTTCTAGCCAGAGATTCATCCACTCACTAGATCTGTCAGTTTGAGGATGAAAGGCTGTAGATAGATTTTGCTGGATTTGCAGAACGTCAGCGAGCGCATGAACGAAGTGGGATGTGAAATGGGGATCGCAGTCAGAGATAATATGCTTTGGGATGCCAAAGGATGGAAATAAGTGTCTGTAGTACAATGTTGCAATGCCTTCACTGGTAATGTCTTTAGAGCATGGTATGAATTTCACTGCTTTCATACATCCCTGGTCGATGACTGTGAGAACAGCGTCGTATCGTCTGGATGATGGAAGATCCATAATGAGGTCCATTGCTACATATTGGAATGGACCAGCGGTAGCTGGTACATCCAATGGGTATGGTGGTGCCTTTCTTATCAGCCGGGGTTTATTCTCTTGGCACTTGGTGTTACGTCCGGTGTGAGACGTTCTGCACGACTTGTGCGACAGCGTGATTCAAGGGTGTCAGATAAGAGACCAACAAGGCCTCTTGGAGCTTCAAGGGAAGGAGTCAAAGTCGAAGGGGCTGTTCCCTAAGACAATGTTGAGCGGAAAGTGCCAAAAGCACTGAGACAGACGAGTCAGAGGATCAAGGGAGAGTCCAAAAGACAAACACCGATGTATTCAATAAGTCGAGTCTGAGGTCTACAGGGTAGCTACAGCGGACTTATATATGTAATTCAGTGGGCGTCTATAGATAAGAACTCGGAGTCAAGTGGGCCCGAATATCCAAAAGCGGAGGGCGTAGAGCCTGGCTTCTGATAGGGAACTAAGTAAGTGTCCGGTCGTAAGATAAGAAGATAACGAGATAAGGGGCAAGCATAGGTAAACAGTACATATACAGGTCCAAACAACGGTCACGGGGATGGAGCAGTGCATGTGAGGGATCCCACGAAGGAGAGGTAATGAGGAAGTGTAAGGTCGGTGGGCGAGTGGGGTCTCTGTTGGGGAGGGTAAAGAAGATAGGGCTGCTGGGCCCTGGTTGTAACATCACCCCCCTTTCTGGTTCGAGCTGACCCAGCTAGAAACGCGCACCGTCATCATCCTGAACAAGTCCACATAGTCGTCCGCCAAGTTCCGGTCCTCTATTGTATAGGTCTCTTCCGCGGCACATTGGTGTGTGCGCAGAAACCCGTATGGGCCACGTCGTCCACACTGGCGACACAGGTCATAGACCGGGCAGTCGAGCTCGCGATGCCCCCATTATGCCGTAGACACTTTCCACACCATCCCGAAGGGTTGACGATGGTGGGAGCGACACCCAGACGTCGAAAGATGCAGAATCGGCTCCAGTGCAGGTTACTTCGGCAATGACGACACCACTTGCGGTTGAGCGGGCAATTCCAACTGATGTGATACTTGCTATCACATCGCCAGCAAGTCTCTCCGTGGGGGTTCTCGTGCATACGTGGCATTTCGAATCGGTTTGGCAGCAGTTGTGGGCCGCTCCTAATGATCTGGGGGAAGGGGTCGCGCGTAGGTGTCTGCGTACCTCTCAGCAATGGTCTGATATGCATCCCCTTTCTCCAACCTCTTCCGGATCTCCGTCAACTCCTGCTCTACTTGGAACATCCCCCTCGTAAGCCTTGTCATCTGCTTTGCATACTCTTTGTACTGGGTATTGAGCTGGTGCAAAGGGTAAGGGTTTTCCGCAGCCTCATTACTTCAGCCTTGAGGCGCGGGAGTCGCATGTTGTTCATTACCTCGTCAATTGCGAATGCTCGGGGGTCGTCAGCTGCAAGGTGTCCCAACTGTTCATCACTCATCGTGTGGTGAAGACGGCCCATATACCGTTCCTCCAAGTAGACTGGGGCCCTGTAGACAGGCCCATCCTTCCTCATACATCCCGCGACATCCATCCCTCCATTGGTGTAGAATATATACTTCGCTATGGACTTTTCTCCATCAGCCATGGTGATTTCAAGAGGGAAATACATTGACGAGTTGGGGTTGTTGGCGAAAAATGGGAACTCGGTACTTCATCATCTTGTTCCATGCCGATGAGGTCATTGGGGTGAGGTTCCTCGGAATGAGTGAAGTCGTGATCGGGATTAGGTGATTGGTTTTTGACTCGTTCTTCCGCGGCCTCGTAGTCAATGGGGGAGGAAGGACGAGTGGAAGGATGAGCAGAGGGAAAAGCTTCCACAACCACATGAGTGGCAGTGAAGGTGTCGATAGCAGCAGAGGCAGCGATGGAAGAGGAAGACATATCAGTTGTGAGTTAGGACGTTGCTGGTGAAGCGTTGTTCTGGGGAAAAGGTGGGAGTCTGTCCTTCTTTTAACTGTTCTTGGGCGCTTGGGGATGTCGTAAGTGGAACTCCGCGATCAGGTCCGGGGCAGAGATATCCCCGGCTGGTTCCCACGAGTTGTCAGAGTCTGGGAAACCTCTCCATTGATCAGGTAATACAGCTTGCGCCCTCGGCCTTGTCGCTTGGAGTCTAGAATGCGCTCCACTTCCCATTCTTCTTGCCATCGATAAGGTCAGGCGGGGGTCTCGGGAAGTTCTCTCCATGAATGGAGGTTTCCTTGTAAGGGGTCAGAAGCTTTGCATGGAAGACTGGATGGATCTTCCATTTGGCGGCAATGCAATTCGTAAGATACGTCTGACAGCTTCCTTGTGATCTGGAAGGGTCCGTGATGTCGGGGCACTAGTTTGGCCGAGGGGTGTGACGTGTGAATGTTCCTACCCTCGAGCCACACCCAGTCATTGGTCTGATAAGGTGTGAATGTGCTTGGCTGTGCTGCCAGAAGCTGTTGCACCTTTACCAGGTTTTCATTGGCCGATTGTCGCAGCTCTTCCCATTGGCCTATCTGTTCGGTTACTGACGGGACATTGATGGGCTTATCTGTCCATGTGGTGCGTGGAGTCCAGCCCATGATAAGGGAGAAAGGGGTGGATTTGTCGTCCCATTGGGCCACGAGTTATGAGCGAATTCTGCCGTTGATAGCCATTCTGCCCAGTCGTCCTGCCTGCCGTTGCACCAAAACCGGAGATATTGTTCCAACCATTGGTTCGTCCGCTCGGACTGTCCGTCTGTCTGTGGGTGGTATGCTGTTGAAATGTTCTGTGTGATGTCTAGCGTCTTGCATAAGGCTCTCGCGAACGCCGATGTAAAACGGGTATCTCGTCAGAGATGATCTTTTGGGGAGTCCGTAGTGCCGATATACATGGTTCAGGTATAGTTTCGCCACTCCTTCGGCTGTGATAGTTTCGTTACAGGGAATGAAGAGGGCTGCTTTGGAGCAATCATGGTCTGTGATTGTAAGGATAGTGTCAAGCCTTGTGATTTGGGCAGCTTGACAATGAAGTCCATGGCGATGGTCTGGAAAGGGGTCGATGTAGTGGGAGTAATGGGGAGCATTGGTGGAACTTTCGGGTGCGTGTTCACCTTGTTTGCTTGACATGATGCCATCCTCGTATGTAGCTCTCGATGTCCTTTTTCATATTGGGCCACCAATAGTCTCTCTTGGCCAGGGCATAGGTGTTGGCGATGCCCGGATGGCCAGCGGAGGGAAGGTCGTGATGAAAATGTATCACCCCCCTCTTAATGTTGTCGCCACCGGTGACAACCAGTCTTCGCCATCCTTCCACCAGAGACCATTGATCTCTTTCAAGTTATGTGCATCAGCCCACGAACGGCATAGTTCTGGGTTCATGTTTTGTGAAACTTGTGCCCACAGGTCCATATCATGAAGGCTGACTACGGCTGTCTTTGCGAACACTTCCTCTGGTAGGACGGTTACATGGTCATTATGTCTTCTCCGGTGTGCATGTCTGGTCTCCGTGATAGCGCATCCGCTCGCGCATTCTGACTTCCTGCAATGTGCTTCAGGGTAAAGTCGTATTCCTCAAGCTCTAGGACTTCTCGCGCGACACGTCGGCTATTTTGTGGGGTCTTTCCAGTACAACAGGTTAGAATGGTCCGTGTAGATGACTGTTTTATGGGGATTTCCTGCCAGGTATGGCCGCCAATGTCGTAGTGCTTGACTATGGCAGGAGTTCTCGGTCCCAGATGTCGTAATTTCGTTCAGCAGATGAAAAGGTTTCTGAGTAGTATGCCACGGGGTGAAGCACTTGCAGACTATCCCTTTGATATAACACCGCCCCATTCGCAAGTGGGAGGCATCCACTTCTAACTCGAAGGGACGACTTAGGTCCAGTTGAATGAGTACGGGTTCTGAGCCACCAGGTCTCTAATCCGTTCGAATGCTCGCTGTTGTTCAGCATTCCAATGCCACGGCACATCCTTTTTCAGGAGATCGTTTAGTGGTCATGCTATACCCGAGAATCCTTTAACAAAACGCCGATAGAAGTTGCAGAACCCAATGAAGGACCGGACATCCTTGACACAAGTCGCGTTGGCCACTCCCGAATCCCTTGTACTTTGATGGGGTCCATACGCACTTGCCCTCCCTCCAGAATCACTCCCAAATATTCCACGCTTTGCTGTTCGAAGGAGCACTTCGCAGGTTTGAGGTACAGATCATGTTCATGTAATATATCCAGCACCTGATGTACTCGTCTGCGGTGGTGATCCAAGTCATTGGCGGTCGCGACCAAAATGTCGTCCATGTAGACGACTACTTCGCCGGTGAGGATGAGATCTCGGAAGATATGATTCATCATGGATTGGAATGTTGCCGGCGAATTCGTGAGCCCAAAGAACATGACATTTGGTTCGAACAGTCCTTGGTTCATCTTAAATGCCGCTTTGCATTGATCACCTTCCTTGATCCAAACATTGTTATAACCCCAGCGTATGTCCATTTTTGAAAAGAGGGATTTATCCCGCATGACGTCAATAAGCTCGGAGATAAGGGGTAGGGGATAGGCATTCTTCACAGTATACATATTGATTTCCGGTAATCCTGGACTGGTCGCAGCTTTCTGTCCTTCTTCTTGATGAAGAAGAAGGGTGAAGCATACTGTGACTTGGACGGGCGGATGTATCCCTTCGCCAGGTGTTCTTCGAGGAAGTCGGTAAGTGCCACCTGTTCAGTCTGGGACAGCGGATAGACTTTGCAGTCTATCGCGGTCGGCGTATCCGGGAGGAGGTCAATGGCATGGTCCCATGGTCGCTCTGGGGGAAAACGCTGTGACTCTTCTTCAGAGAATACCCTCCAGTGTTGCTGATAGACACTTGGCACTACATCATGGTAAGTTTTCTCGGCCTGTCCCTGCACGGCCTTCTGGGCCAGTTCTGATGCTTTAATGACATAGCATCGACCAGGGTCATCCCTTTCTTCTGTTCGTATAGTCCTGACTACTGGATGCCTGATTGCATAATCGTAACCCAGCGACGTGATGATGGTTGGGTATGAATCCTTGTCCATGGTTGCATCAGCCCAGTTAATCTTTGGTTCAAAGGCTGCAAGCCATGGATATCCCAAGATAAGGTCTTCGTCTCCTAGATCCGTGATCAAGAAGCAAATAACCTTGGTTGTTTCTCCGACCTGGACATTCAAGTCTGTGTAGTGGGTAATTTTTCCAGCACGATTGGCTGTTCCGTCAATATTCCAAATGTTCTTTTCCTGGGGAAGTGCCAGCCTTCCCAGGCCCATTGTTTTAATCAGACGCGGGTGAATGAAATTGTCTGTGGCTCCAGAGTCCACTAAGATATCTCGGTCAGCCGTCCTCTGTGTAGTTTCAAAGTGAACTGGTATTTTTAACGATTTGAATCGACTAGCATACACAGAGGTGACATGGAGTGCTCTTGCCCAGGCCGATGGGTTTGAGCCTAACAAAAATCCTTTTTCGCAAAAGCCTTTTCTACCAAGATAGCGCGTACTTCCTCACTCTCTTTCATCATATTAGCCCATATATCCTGGGCCTTCTCCTCTTTCGATCTTTTGTCTATGGTGGGCGGGTTATTCTGAGCAGGGCTTTCTGATGTAGTGGTTGCCGTGGCGACGCGTGCCCCCTTTCGGGGACAATCCTGAGACATATGTCCCAATGCTCTGCAGCGAAAGCATCGCCCTTCCTTCATTAACGCCTGCCGCTCATCTTCTGTGAGTGCTGCCCTAGCTCGGGCTCGATCCGCAGAGGTATCCATAGCGTTTGGATCCCACTGGGTATGCTGGACAGGTTTGACTCCGAAGGCAGTTTTCCACTGATCTCGGGTTTTTCCTTTTTTGTGTTGACTCCAAATCGTGTCTGGAAGTCCAGATAATCCTGCTGCTGTCGTCGGGCAGCATCAACCCAAGTGTCCCAATCGTGGGGATGATGGAACTGTATAATGTTCTTGACTAGTGGGTTGGGTAGTCCTTGCGAAAAGAGGTCTAGTGTGGCCTCTTCATCTGTGTCGTAGCCAGCTCTATTGGCCAGGCTCCTAAACTTGGCAACGTATGCATCCAATTCACCTTTTTCCATTTTAAGGGACTTCAACTCTCGGGCTGCCTTCTGCTTGGCCTGCCTGTCTGTAAAGGCGTCTTTGAACCTTTCGGCGATGGTCTCCCAAAGGCCTTCGCTCGTGGTATGACGCCCACTTTCAACTTGTTCATTAAGCCACTCCAACTGCTCCATAGTCCAGTCGTCTACTGCGTCTCCTCGGATGAGGGAGAGGAACAGATTGGCACGCTGGAATGGGTTGACAATCTGTGGGACGTCATGGTTGAAGTTTTTGAAAGTTGTGAATTCTAACATGAACTTCTTGCTTTGCGAGCGATCCCCTGTGAATGTCTGGGGTAGCACTCCTGACAGTCGTCCCGATGGGGGAGGAATGTTTGGCGGTGCCACCGCAGGGGCTGGCGGGGCGGGATCTGGGAGTTGGGCAGCGATGGTGGACATGGTTTGGTGGGGTGGGACAATGGTATGTTCAGACTGTATCGATATCTGTGGGGTTGTCAATGCAGGGGCTCTGATCCTGACAACTTCCGGTGCAACCAGAGGCGTAGACGTTGCTAATGCTGGTGCTTCTTCTTCACTGGGTTCTTCTACGTACTCTTCTGGTTCAGAGTCCGTGACAATGGCCAGAGGGTTTTCTCTCCACGGGCCTAGTCCAAATTCGGGTGGGGCAGGTCCTGTAGTGACCCAAGAGTGTCGGCTATCCGAATATCGGATACAATACCAAACTCTTTTCTCGTCATCGTATTCTACTGGTTGGTATCTTCCGTTGTGATAGACGTAGTATCCAAACTCGGACTCAAAGTCTTTCCAGGCGGCAGAGCCAAGTACTTGCTGTGAAAGATTATTCTCGTCTCTGCGCTCGATGAGCTCTTCTCGGAAGAGGGTCTGACTGTGGCTGGAAGCCACTGTGAGAGACTCGACTTGATGTTACGTCCGGTGTGAGACGTTCTGCATGACTTGTGCAACAGCATGATTCAAGGGTGTCAGATAAGAGACCAACAAGGCCTCTTGGAGTTTCAAGGGAAGGAGTCAAAGTCGAAGGGGCTGTTCCCTAAGACAATGTTGAGCGGAAAGTGCCAAAAGCACTGAGACAGACGAGTCAGAGGATCAAGGGAGAGTCCAAAAGACAAACACCGATGTATTCAATATGTTACGCACCCCGTCCCTTCCTGTTTTCTTCTTCTTGCCCAGTGACGAACCCTCCCAGCCACCTACTCTTCACTATACGATCACGTCTCCATCGTGGGACCCGTCACATGCCCTCCGTCCATCCCCGTGATCCACTTGTTTGCTTATGTTTACGAACTCTTATCGTTGCTTATCGCTTATCACCTTATCATACGACCGGACACTTACTTAGTTCCCTATCAGTAGAAGCCAGGCTTTATGCCCTCCGCTTCCAGATATTTGGGCCCACTTGACTCCGTGATTCCTTATCAACAGACGCCCGTTTCCTTACGTATATAAGCCCACTGTAGCGTACACTGTAAAGCTCAGACTCGACTTATTGAATACATCGGTGCCTGTCTTCTGGACATCTCCTTTGATCACTCAGTCCCTTCGTCTCAGTGCTTTTGGCACTTTCCATTCAACATTGTCTTAAGGAGCAGCCCTTTTGACTTTGACTCACCCCACCCGAACTCCAAGAAGCCTTATTGGTTTCTTACCTGACTTCGTAAATCGAGCTGTCACACAAGTCGTGTGGAACGTCCTGCACCGGACGTAACATCAAGTCGAGTCTCTCATTGTGGCTTCCAGCCACAGTCAGATCCTCTTTAAAGAAGAACCCATCGAATGCAGGGACGAGCCTGACCTTTCACAGCAAGTACTTGGCTCTGCCACCTGGAAAGACTTTGAGTCCGAGTTTGGATATTACGTCTATCACGACGGAAGATACCAACCGGTAGAATACGACGACGAAAAGAGAGTTTGGTATCGTATCCGATATTCGGACAGCCGACACTCTTGGGTCACTACAGGACCCGCCCCACCTGAATTCGGATTAGGACCGTGGAGGGAGAATCCCCCGGCCATCGTCACGGACTCTGAGCCAGAAGAGTACGTAGAAGAACACAGTGAAGAAGCACTGGTATTAGCGTCGACTACATCCCCAGTTGCACCCGCAGTTGTCACGTCCAGAGCCCCTGCTTTGACAACTCCCCAGATCTCGATACAATCCTCTGACACCGTCACCCCGTTTCATCAGAACATGTCCACCATTGCGGCCCAGCTTCCCGACCCAGCCCCTCCTCCTCCCCCACCGCCTGCCATGTTACCACCCAACATTCCCCCACCATCAGGGCGGTTGTCAGGTGTACTGCCCCAAACGTTCACTGGGGATCGATCACAAAGCAAGAAATTCATGTTGGAGTTCACGACCTTTAAGAACTTTAACCATGACGTTCCCCAAATCATCAATCCCTTCCAGCGTGCCAACCTTTTTCTATCACTGATCAGGGGGGAAGCCGTGGATGACTGGACAATGGAACAGCTGGAATGGCTGAATGAACAGATTGAGAGTGGTCGTCGCACCACCAGTGAAGGCCTCTGGGAAACCATTGCCCAGAGGTTCAAAGATGCGTTCACGGATGGGCAAGCCAAGCAGAAGGCTGCCCGAGAGCTCAAGTCCCTTAGGATGGAGAAAGGAGAGCTTGACGCTTATGTAGCCAAGTTCAGAAGCCTGGCCAACAGGGCCGGTTACGACACCGATGAAGAGGCCACATTGGACCTTTTCTCCCAGGGGTTGCCCAACCCACTGGTGAAAAATATTATCCAGTTCCACCACCCAAATGACTGGGACACGTGGGTTGACGCTGCTCGACGACAGCAGCAGGACTATTTGGACTTCCAGACACGCTTCAGAGTCGACACAAAGAAGGGAAAAACCCGTGACCAGTGGAAGGCCGCCTTCGGAGTTAAACCCACACACGCCAGTCAGAGGGATCCAAATGCCATGGATACCTCAGCCGACAGAACCAGAGTACGGGTGGCCCTTACGGAAGATGAAAGGCAAACCCTGATGAAGGAAGGGCGGTGCTTTCGCTGCAAGGCACAGGGGCACATGTCTAGGGAGTGCCCGAAGAAAGGGGTATGGGCGGCAGAAGCAACTGTCGCACCGGTCCATAACAACCCACCAACAGTCAACAAAAAGCCAGCGACGAAAGAAGAGAAAGTGCAGGAAATATGGGCAAATATGATGAAGGAAAGTGAAGAAGTGCGAGCTATTTTGGTAGAAAAAGCGTTTGCAAAAAAGGATTTTTAATCAGCTCAAACCCTTCGGCCTGGGCGCGAGCACTACATGTAACCTCTGTGTATACTAGTCGCTTCAAATCTTTGAAAATACCAGTACATCTCGAAACTACACAGAGGACGGCCGACCGCGACATCCTGATTGACTCAGGAGCTACCGACAACTTCATCAGCCCGCGAATGGTAAAAACCATGGGATTGGGAATGCTGGCACTTCCCCAGGAAAAGAATATCTGGAATATTGACAGAACCGCCAACCGGGCTGGAAAAATCACACATTATACCGACCTCAATGTCCAAGTAGGGGAAAGGACAAAAGTCATACGCTTCCTAGTCACCAACCTAGGCGGAGAAGATTTGGTCTTGGGATATCCCTGGCTCGCCGCCTTCGAGCCAAAGATTAACTGGAGTGATGCGACAATGGATAAGGACTCTTACCCTGTGCTCATTACGTCAATAGGGTACGATTACACAGTCCGACATTCCTTGGCACACAAGACAGAAGTAAACGAGGAGGACCCGGGATGTTGTTTCGTTACCAAAGCATCAGAACTCGCGCAGAAAGCGGTAGAAGGACATGCAGAGAAAACATTCGAAGAGGTAGTACCAGCGGAATACCAGCGACACTGGAAGGTGTTCTCGGAGGAGGAATCACAGCGTTTCCCCCCTGCACGCCCGTGGGACCATGCCATCGACTTCATACCCGATACCCTGTCAGCAATCGATTGTAAAATCTACCCGTTGTCACAGGCAGAACAGACCGTGCTTACGGCATTCCTTGAGGAACATCTTGCAAAGGGGTATATCCGTCCATCGAAATCACCTTACGCATCGCCATTCTTCTTCATTAAAAAGAAAGACGGCAAACTTCGACCTGTTCAGGACTACCGACAGATAAACGCCTACACTGTAAAGAATGCCTACCCCTTGCCACTCATCTCCGAACTTATTGACACCATGAGGAATAAATCTCTGTTCTCCAAAATGGATGTCCGTTGGGGTTACAATAACATTCGGATCAAAGAAGGGGATCAGTGTAAAGCGGCTTTTAAAACCAATCAGGGACTCTTCGAACTGAACGTCATGTTCTTCGGCCTTACTAACTCCCCTGCTACTTTCCAATCAATGATGAACCACATATTCCGTGACCTCATTCTTACCGGCGAAGTAGTGGTCTACATGGACGACATACTGGTGGCAACTGAAAACAATCTGACCCATCACCGAGAACGAGTACATCAAGTGCTAGATATCCTGCACGAACATGATTTGTACCTCAAGCCCGCCAAGTGCTCGTTCGAACAGTCAAGTGTGGAATACCTGGGAGTCATATTAGAAGGAGGACAGGTTCGAATGGACCCCGTAAAGGTGCAAGGAATCTGGGAATGGCCGGTGCCTGCATGTGTCAAGGACGTGTGATCCTTCATTGGATTCTGTAATTTCTATCGACGTTTTGTCCGAGGTTTCTCAGGAATCGCTCAACCGCTAAACGGATTACTGAAGAAAGATGTTCCCTGGCATTGGACCGAAGAACATCAAACGGCTTTTGAACGGATTCGCGACATTATTGGTTCAGAACCGGTCCTGTTACAACCAGATTTGCAGAAACCCTTCAAACTTGAGGTCGATGCATCCCACTTTGCAAATGGCGCCGTATTAAATCAGCGGGATATAGCGGGACTCCTTCACCCTGTGGCCTTTTACTCAGAGACATTCTCGCCGGCGGAACGGAATTATGACATTTGGGACAGGGAATTACTGGCTATTGTGAAAGCATTGCAACACTGGCGACCATATCTAGCAGGAACTCCTCACAAGACTATCATTCACACCGATCACTCCAATCTACTGTATTGGAAGGAACCCCACAAGATCAGTCGACGAGTTGCTCGCAAAGTCTTAGAATTGGAAGAATACAACTTCGTGCTCAAACACATTGCAGGGAGTCGCAACGCACGAGCAGACGCACTGTCGCGATGGCCGGACTTGAACGATGGCGGAGAGGATAACACTAATGTCACAGTGCTCCCCGAAGAGGTCTTTGCAAAGACGGCGGTTGTCAGTCTTCATGATATGGATCTATGGGCCCAAGTGTCCCAAAATATGAATCAGCAGTTATGCGAAGCATGGGCCGATGCACACAACCTGAAAAAGATTGACGGCCTGTGGTGGAAGGATGGGGATCGACTCGTTGTCACCGGTGGCGACAACATTAAGAGGGGGGTGATCCATTTTCACCACGACCTCCCTTCTGCAGGACACCCTGGCATCGCCAACACTTATGCTCTTGCCAAACGCGACTACTGGTGGCCAAACATGAAAAAGGATGTGGAGGAATACATGAAGGGATGCGCAGACTGCCAGGCCAACAAAGTAAACACGCACCCGCAACCACCGGCACCATTCCCAATTACGCCTACAGCCTCACAACCATTCCAGACTATTGCCATGGATTTCATCGTCAAGCTCCCCATTTCCAGAGGTTTCGACACAGTCTGACCATCACCGATCACGACTGTTCAAAAGCGGCGCTGTTTATACCCTGCAAAGAGTCTATCACAGCAGAGGGAGTGGCCAAACTGTATCTGGATCACGTCTACAGACACTATGGCCTCCCTGAAAAGATCATCTCAGACCGCGACCCACGCTTCACGTCCGCGTTCGCGAGAGCGCTCTGTAAGACGCTGAATATCGCCCAGAACATCTCCACAGCGTATCACCCACAGACAGATGGACAGTCGGAAAGGACAAACCAGTGGCTCGAACAGTATCTTCGATTCTGGTGCAACGGACGACAGGATGATTGGGCGGACTGGCTAGTGACAGCAGAATTCGCACACAACTCCTGGCCCAATGGTACCACAAAAACCTCCCCATTCTCACTTATCATGGGATGGACACCCCGAGCCACGTGGACCGGAAAGCCGACGAATGTCCCTTCAGCCATGCAGCATATCAGCCAATGGGAAGAGATTCGGAAATCAGCCAATGAAAATCTGTTGAAGGCGCAAAGGACCCTGGCGGAAAGACCCTCGAGGTTCACACCTTATCGAACCAATGACTGGTATGGTTGGAAGGGAAGAATATTCACACGTCACACCCACAGCCAAATTAGCGCCCCGACGTCACGGACCCTTCAAGATAACAAGGAAGCTGTCAGATGTGTCATATGAACTCGAACTTCCTCCTGCTTGGTGCATCCACCCAGTCTTCCACGCCAAACTGCTGACACCTTACAAGGAAACACCCTGCACGGAGAAAACTTCCCAAGACCCCCACCTGACCTTATCGACGGAGAAGAGGAGTGGGAAGTAGAACGCATTCTGGACTCGAAGCGACAAGGCCGAGGGCGCAAGCTGTATTACCTAGTCAAATGGAAAGGATTCCCAGCCTCTGACAACTCGTGGGAACCAGCCGGAGATATCTTCGCCCCGGTCCTTATCGCGGAGTTTCATGCCCAGCATCCAGAAGCGCCCAGAAACAGTTAAAAGAACAGTCCCAGACCCTCTTGAATGCCCCAGTATATGCCCCCCCAGCAAATTACTACCACAGAACAGTCCATCATGTCTTTCATCGCCGCCTCTGCTGCCGTCGACGCTTTGCTTCCCCCATAACCATTGTCGAAAACTTCCCGTCTGCTCACCCATCCACTCGTCCTCTTCCCCTATTGATTATGAAGCTGCGGAGGCCCGCGTCAAGAACCAATCCCTGAACCCAAACGACGATTTCACTCACAGTGAAAACCCCCATCCCAACGACTTACTCAACGGGAGATCGACGACGAAGCCCCCAAGTTTCCTTTCATCCCAACAACCCCAATTCTTCAGTGTACTTCCCGCTAGAGATCACCATGGCTGACGGCACTACAGCCATCGCAAGGTACATCTATTATACCAATGGCGGGATGGATGTGGCTGGATGTATGAGGAAGGATGGGCCGGTCTATGGGGCACCCGTTTATCTGGAAGAAAGGTATACAGGTCGGCTTCATCACACGCTGACCGATGAACAGTTGGGTCACCTTGCCGCGGAGGATTGCCGCACTTTTGCAATCGACGAAGTGCTGAATGATATGAGGCTCCCGCACCTAAAGGCGGAAGTTATGAGGTTGAGGAAGAACATCACATTGCGAAGGACACTAAACCAGCAGTACAAGGAGCACGCAAAGATGATGGCCCGGCTGACGAATGGGATGTTCCAGTTGGAACAGGAGATTGTGGACATTAGAAAGAGGTTGGAGGCGGGAGATGCATATCAGACGATCGCTGAAAGGTACGCCGACACCTATGCACGGCCTCTCCCCCCTCGTACCTTGGGAGCCGCCCCGACACTACTACCAAACCGGTTCGAGATGCCACAGTTACATGAGAATCCGCGCGGGGAAACCTGCTGGTGTTGTGATAGCAGTATCACATCAGTTGGAATTGCCCCTCAACTGCAAGTGGTGCCGACACTGCTGCAGCAATCTTCACTGGAGCCGGCATTGCATTTTTCAACGTGTAGGAGTGGCCCCAACAATCAATAACCTGTCAGGCTGGTGTGGCAAATGCCTTCGTCACAACGCCGGACATAAAGAGATCGACTGTCCCATCTACGACCTGTGCCGCGCCTGTGGTCAGCGCGGCCTGTACGGCTTCCTTCGCACCCATGCATGTCCACAGGAGCTGGAGTCGTATGGAGAAGACGATCGTAATGTAGCTGACGATTATTTGGAGCTGGTGCAGGATGATGACGGTACAAGTCGTTTCTAGCCGGGACTGCTAGAACCAGAAGAGGGGGTGATGTTACGCACCCCGTCTGTAACGGGTGAAGCTCCGTGTACAATTAGTAATCAAGAAGGGCAAAGGTGTGGTGACCTAAGTCGTTGGGCGTACCGCGGAGGCAAACGTCACGCGTTAAGTAATGACCAGGAACTGTGTCACCCACTGTGGTTTATGCAACCACGATGACGGCGTTCTGAAACTGGAAGAAACTGCAGCCCCAAGAGGACAAGATCCAAAGGATCGAGTCACACAGGGAGGCAGTATGCCATTAGCACTATGTATCAAACTTGTGTAGACAGTTACTCACCTGCAGCCCCAAGAGGACAAGATGGGGGCTACAGGCTGTTACAGAGGGTCTTATATACATTTCTCAGTGTAACGAGGTAAGCAGTAAGTGTAAGCAAGAATCAGCAAGTATCAGTCAGCTGTATTGCTGACTGAGCCTTATCTTTGTGATTCGTAAGCTGCTTTACTCTGCTGACTGATCATGCTCCACAGTGTGATGTCATAATGACGTCACTGTGGAGTAGATAACTGATATGTGGTCTAGCCCTTAGGTCTGGAACACGTTTGTCTACTGATACATGTGATTCTGTGCTAAAATTGGCCATGGCCCAATCTGGGCCCTTATCTAGAGCTCCACTTACCTAGAACCTTCTAGGCTGGACTCTTCTTATCTTGATAACAGCTCCACTAGGTCTAGAACCATCTAGACTGTGGAGCCTTGCCTATTGTGGTAAACACAATAGAGAATCGACTTGTTATTTTGTTGAGTGGCTCTTGTGCTGACTAAGCAGCATGTGACTATTACATGTGACTCGGTCACATGATCCATGTCACGACTACATTCCCATGATCACGTGTTGAGACTGCTGGGTAATCTTCCCACAGTCATGTGATCCAAAAAAGGGAAAAATAAAAGGAAAAATAAAGTAGAGCCGTGACATTACCCCCCTCCTAGGGCGTAACGTCCTCGTAAGCCGTATAGAGTTGTGTGGGCTGCCAAGGGGCAGTGGCGAAGTGGATTGCGGCAATCTTCCTAGGAGCTCCTGGGTTCTGGCGGTAGAACTTCTGAATGGAGTCCTGAGCATGGGTTAGATTCTGTTCCGGTTCCCACGTATCTTCGCCTTCTCCATAACCCTTCCATCAGATAAGGAACTTGAGTGTACGACCAAACATTTTGCTATCTCTGATATGGTCCACTTCGTACTCTTCCTCACCATCTATGGTAATGGGGTCTGGTGGTGTGGGCATCAGCCCGTTAACGTCATTGCCTTTGTATAGACTAAGGCGGTCCACATGGAATATGTTGTGGACTTTCAGTGCTGGAGGCAAGTCCAATTTGTAATCCAGATCGCTAAGTTTCTTCAGAATTTTGAATGGTCCTAACTGCTTGGGACCGAGCTTCTGGGACTGCTGGTGGATTTTAATGTTTTTGGACTGCAACCAGACATAATCTCCCTCCTTTGGGAAATTGTGCCCTGATTGAGCAAGATCACGAGTCATACGTGTCTTGCTAAGCCTCATAGCTGCCTCTGCGTCGCGTCGGGCGAGACGTAACTGTTGTAGGCGTTGGTCTAAGCTGGGGATGCCAGTGGCACGTCCCGCGGGGATAGTGAAGTCCGGGGTATACCCGTAGAGTAATTCAAATGGGGTATGATCCGTTGCTGAGGACTTCCTCGTGTTTAATACGAACTCTGCCGTGGGGAGTAGCTCGATCCAGTCATCCTGTCTCTTGCCAATGAAGAGTCGTAAATATTGTTCTATTTCTTGATTTTTACGCTCTGTCATGCCATTGGCTTGTGGATGATAGGCTGTGGTGAGACTACTGTTCACCCCTAAACGCTTCAAGGTGGCGCGCATAGTTCTTGCTGCAAACTGGGGACCCCTGTCACTGACAATACTTTTGGGGATCCCATGCAGAGGGAATACATGGTCGAAGTATATTTTTCCCACGCCATCTGCTGTAATACCACTTGTGACTGGGAAAAGATGCACTTGCTTCGTATAATGATCCACTATTGTTAGGATCGCATCTTTCCCGGAAGAGGAAGGTAGTCCTGTGATCAGATCTACTCCGATCGTTTGCCAGGGTCCTTCTGGAATTTCTAGTGGTTGCAGAGGGGCGACTGGGTGCTTATCCATCCAATATCGCTGACATCGGTCGCATCCTTCGACATAGCGCGTAATATATTGTGCCATTCTGGGCCACCAATAATAGCGTGATACCAACTCGATGGTCCCGTTCTTTCCAGGGTGACCGGCTGTAACCGAATCGTGACAATCCCGAATAATATCTTTTCGGAGATCCGGTACATTGGGTACATAAAGTTTCCCTTTGTAGTAAACTAGGCCATCTTCTTCTTCCCAAAGGTTGACGCCATCTTTCAAGGCGCTGGGAGCAGTCTTGGTAAGGGTTTTTAATCCTTCTACGACTTCTGCTTCCCTGCTTCCTGCCTTTTTGATACGTTCCGTAAGGGGAGAACTATGTGGGCGATAATGTGCCCGTGCCGCACTAAGAAAGTGTTCCGGCTTGAGGACCTGGACTTGTTTGTTGTCCTCATTATCTAACACCTGGTCTGCCGAAAATCGGCTTAAGGCGTCTGCTTGCATAAGGTGCCCCTTTTTGTATTGGATCGTGAAATTGAATCTACTCAGGTAGAGAGCCCATCGTGCTTGTCGTCTAGTGAGGTCTCGCATGGATCTCCACCATTCAATATTCTTGTGATCCGTTACTATCTCGAACTGGAGAAGCCCTTCTAAGAAGTGGCGCCAGTCTTCTAGGGCGCGGATTATGCGAGCATTTCCCTATCATATATCTCATAATTCTTTCTGCTTCCGACATTGATTGTGATCGGAAGGCGATAGGGTGCCAAAGGCCATCGGTGTGTTTTTGGGATAATATGCCTCCAGTGGCAAATCCCGAGGCATCTGTTTCGACCCGGGTTGGGAGATCAGGATCGTAGATTGCCAAGATAGGCATCTGAATGAATCTCCTCTTTAGGGCGTTGAAAGCCTCTTGCTGTGGTCTTTCCCACTGCCAGGGTTGATTTTTCTTTGTTAGGTCGTGAAGTGGTCTGGCAATAATTGAGAACCCTTGTATAAAGCGTCTGTAAAAATTGGCAAAACCAATAAAGGCGCGAACTTCTTTTAGGGTTTTCGGCGTTTGCCAGTCTCTGACCACTTGGACCTTCCCAGGGTCCATCCTAACTTGTCCCTCAGATATGATAAGTCCAAGGTACTCCATGTGATCTTTATCGAAGTCGCATTTTTGGGGCTTTAGGTAGAGATCATACTCTTCTAGTCGCTTTAGGACTTCTCTGACATCTTTTCTATGTTTCTCTATATTTGGTGAGAAGACTAAGATGTCGTCCATATATACGGCAACTTCCCCTTTTGCGATCATATCGGAGAAGATGGAGTTCATAAATCCTTGGAAGGTGGCGGGGCTATTTGTTAATCCAAAATACATTACACGTGGTTCGAAGAGACCACGGTTGGTGGAAAACGCCGCCTTATATTCATCTCCTTCCTTTATCCGGATGTTATGATATCCCCATTGTACATCCATTTTGGTAAAGATCTTTGCACCCTTAAGTCGATTGATAATGTCGACTGCAAGTGGAAGTGGATATTTGTTTTTGACAGTAATATCGTTTAAAGGTCTGTAGTCTTGGATGAGACGGATTTTCCCATCCTTTTTCTTTATGAAGAATACAGGTACCGCCATCAGAGATTTAGATGGTACGATATACCCTTTCTGGAGATGCTCTTCCAGAAATTTGTCCAGTTCTACTTGCTCATTTGGTGACATGGGATAGACTTTGGCTTTCCATTGGGTCTTCGACCCAGGCACAATGTCTATGGTATGGTCCCATGTTTGGTGCTGAGGGAGTCTTTGGGATTCTTCTTCTGAGAAGACCCGTGCGAAGTCTCTATATGGTGGAGGTACCAAATCTTCAAAAGATTTTCCTTCCGTACGAGTTAGGTAATCTTTTGCGTAGGCTTCTTGTGAATAAGTGAAGCCTGCACAACACCATAATTCGTCGGTGGTACAGTCCAAGACTCCGTCTTTACAAATTGTCGGCGTTCTAATCTGTTTGCCGATATTTGCTCTACTCCTGCAAACCAGTCGCTTTCGTCCTCCATGAGGATGTCTTTCTCAATGGAGTCTTGCAGGGTGACTTCGCCCTTTTCCCAATTAATAGACGGGTTGCTATATTTTAACCATGGAAGTCCGAGTATGACCTTCTCTGGTCCTAGACTTGTGACCAGGAATCGGTGTTTTTCTACCCTTGACCCTATAGTGACTAGAAGGGTGACTGTGTGGGTAATATCTCCGGCTACATTATGACTGCCGTCGATGTTATGTACTCGAATCGGGTTTTCCAATGGTTCTAGAAGCATCTTCTTTTGGGTGGCGAATTTATAGTCCAGGAACATGGCTGTTGCTCCTGAATCTATCATAGCCGCTACTGTGGTGCTTTTGTTTCGTCCTTCGAGAGTGACGTAAATATGGAAATGCTGATCATATCTATTTATTACTGGTAGTGTGCAGGAATCGATTTTTTCTTCTTTTTCAATTTTATCAAGCAAGAAACGAACCCTACTACAGACATGAGAGGAAGCACTAATACTATTGTTCATCTCACAAGCAGATGTAAATATGATCGAGTCATCCGAGTCAGTCTCAGAAACAGCACATATATCCGCTTCTTCGGTTGCGGCTACATCCGAAGAAGCCACTAAAAACTTGCCTTCAGAGCTTCGATTTGGGCCTTAAGGTCGGCCACCTGCTTCAGGAGCTCTGAGTTGTCGCTATTGGCGGGCGCGTTACCCTTTTTGGAGGTCGAGCTAGCATTAGCAGCCTGGGTAGGCTGGGTGCTTGCTGCGGCAGCTTGAGGAGCTGCAGGTGCCTGGCCGTCAGAGCCAGCGACTTTTGCTGCTTTGGGCTTTCCAGCCCATTTTTGATAACAACCTGTGGTAATATGCCCTTTTCTTCCACAGTGATTGCAGATTTGCTCTTTGTGGTTGCCGTTCGCCCAAGTGTGGGCACTGCTTCCACATCCCGTGCACTTTCCTTTAAAGGCAGCTTTGTAATCATAAAAGCTTTTCTTTCCAGACCCTGTTTGTTGCTGTTTGGAAGCATCGATTTCCATAGCATTTGGGTCTTTTCGGTGCTGGGTTGGTTCAGGGAGAACTTCTCCCTTCTTTTCTGCTTCTCTTCTGCGTAATCTTTGATCGATTAGCTGAGCAGATGTAAAGAGCGTCTGCATATCTGTGGGTTGCACCGGCATAATGGCTAAGGTGTCTTTGATTTTGCCGGAAAGGCCATCGTAGAACCGATCGAAAAGGTCACGGTCCGACCATCCGGTTTGAGGTGAATGCTCGTCGAAGCGAGCTTTGTATTCTGCCACGCTGTGGCGTCCTTGTTGGATTTTCTTCAGCGCTGACCGCGCTGCTTCTCCAATATCGTGCGGTATAAACCGCGAAGTAAATGCCTGTTCGAAGTTACCCCAATTCGCTGAAAAGGGAATAACTCCGTTTTTTAATTGCTCCAAATGCGGCAGAGCCCATGTTCGTGCATCTCCAGTCATTAAATTCAAGACCGCCAAGATCCAATCTGCGTCCCTCTTGGACCAGCTGGTTGTCGTGGGGTCATAGTCGTTCAAATTCCGCTTTTGGTTCCATCCCCAATTATGAAATGCAGCCAGGAAGTGCCTGGCGTCAGCCGAATTTCCCTTTCCATCCCAGGAAGCAGGTCGAGCAACGGAAGAGTCTTTTCCGGAGCCGACTGTCTGGGGAGGGGTTGGCTGTCCAAGCTGCTGGACCACTATTTGAACATCCGCGGAGAGCTGTGTGATGGCGGCCATCATGGCGCCCATCATATTACGAAGCTCTGCCGGTGTCATTGTAAGCGGGGTCTGCGCTGGCGGCGGGGGATTGGTACTGGGTCCACTGGGCCCGGTTGTGGGAGCGGTGCTAGCCATAGGACTAGTAGGACTATTCTGTCTGGCTGGAGGAGTGTCGCGACGAGTAGGAGTGCTGGAATCGGAAGGAGTGGAATTAGAAGAAGTAATATCAGGTACACCAGCTTGACAGAGTAATTCATCAGATAGCTGGGAGCTAAATTCCTGATAAACTGTTGTTCTTCTAGTTCTGCCTCGATTGCAGGGGAGATTAAATTTTCTATAGGCGACGGTGCTCGGCTAGGTAATCGAGAGGGTCTAGCGGAGTGGGAGTATGGAGGGTTGGGTGTTCTAGAACTTCTAGAAGCCACCGTTCAGTCGGTCAGATATTCTAATTCTGACCCAATTTCTTCTTCTTCTTCTTCCCACTCAGCGGCGCGTGCTACAAGGTCGGTGACCGTTACTTCTGTACCGGGGAGATACCAGTTGCCAAAAAGCTCTCTAAGTTCGGCCTCGGCAGACGGGTGGTGGTGTAAACGTTCAGTTATTTCGTTTAACCAGTTGCGCACCAGTCTGTCGCGGTAAAGATAAATGTCCCGTTCGTCCTCGAAGCTTTCTTCAACAATGTTGTTGGCTTCGTGGAGAGTAGGGGAAGTGGAGAGAGCGCCTTCTGACCTTCTATCGTAGAAGAGGCGGGTGTGGCAAAATGTTCTTCTTGGGTGTTATCCCAATGGTAATGATATGCGAGATCAAGGAGACTGTCGAGGGAAGGTTGTTGAAAGTGAAAGGGAAGTCGGGGTGTTGCGGAAGAATGTTCTCCGCAGTCACGTCTTCCTGATGCGGCTGCTCCTGAATAGGAAGCGGCGGCGTTAAAATGTGCCTTCTCTCCTTCGAAGTTGTTGGACACGCTCTCGAGCGGCCGGATGATACGGTCAACCCACGGAATGCGCGGCGTTGTGGAAAAGGGTATGGAAGCTGGTCCGCTGGACCAAAGCTTCGTAGTTTTGGTGTGTTTCGATGTTACAAGTGCCGTGCAACGCTAAGCACAGGATGGAAGGGTGTGTCAACCAAAGAGGCGAATACTAATGCACACAAGAGTGCACTAGCCAAGCTCCGGCGGTAATGACAAGCACCAGGAAAAATGATATGGGAAGTTACAGAGCCCAAGGCTGTCTGCCGCAGTCTCCTCGACCTATTGGCTGCCTCTCACACAAGGGACACGAGCCCAAGTGCTCTGAAATCGGTTCTGACAGATGTCTCTCTGAGTTCGTCACCGGTTTCCCGGGGCCCCCTCAGCTCTGCCCAGTTTTACACTCCTTGGTAGGAGATCCGGCACAGATGATCCCCAAGCGCGTGTAAACACGACAACTCGAGTTTGGAATGACAAGCAACCAGGATAACCGCTACTCGGGTATATCTCTGATCACCGCCTCGGCTATGAATTATTGGCTCAACTCAGCTACTGTCTGATCAGGCCTCCGACCCCAGGGGTTGTAACTAAGACTATTTGAAACACTACTACTGCTGTGAAAGAAGGTTAAAAGTACCGGCCCAAAACTGGGAGGGCACGTAGGATACAATCTTGTCCTAATGTAACGGGTGAAGCTCCGTGTACAATTAGTAATCAAGAAGGGCAAAGGTGTGGTGACCTAAGTCGTTGGGCGTACCGCGGAGGCAAACGTCACGCGTTAAGTAATGACCAGGAACTGTGTCACCCACTGTGGTTTATGCAACCACGATGACGGCGTTCTGAAACTGGAAGAAACTGCAGCCCCAAGAGGACAAGATCCAAAGGATCGAGTCACACAGGGAGGCAGTATGCCATTAGCACTATGTATCAAACTCGTGTAGACAGTTACTCACCTGCAGCCCCAAGAGGACAAGATGGGGGCTACAGGCTGTTACAGAGGGTCTTATATACATTTCTCAGTGTAACGAGGTAAGCAGTAAGTGTAAGCAAGAATCAGCAAGTATCAGTCAGCTGTATTGCTGACTGAGCCTTATCTTTGTGATTCGTAAGCTGCTTTACTCTGCTGACTGATCATGCTCCACAGTGTGATGTCATAATGACGTCACTGTGGAGTAGATAACTGATATGTGGTCTAGCCCTTAGGTCTGGAACACGTTTGTCTACTGATACATGTGATTCTGTGCTAAAATTGGCCATGGCCCAATCTGGGCCCTTATCTAGAGCTCCACTTACCTAGAACCTTCTAGGCTGGACTCTTCTTATCTTGATAACAGCTCCACTAGGTCTAGAACCATCTAGACTGTGGAGCCTTGCCTATTGTGGTAAACACAATAGAGAATCGACTTGTTATTTTGTTGAGTGGCTCTTGTGCTGACTAAGCAGCATGTGACTATTACATGTGACTCGGTCACATGATCCATGTCACGACTACATTCCCATGATCACGTGTTGAGACTGCTGGGTAATCTTCCCACAGTCATGTGATCCAAAAAAGGGAAAAATAAAAGGAAAAATAAAGTAGAGCCATGACACCGTCCCTTCCTGTTTTCTTCTTCTTGCCCAGTGACGAACCCTCCCAGCCACCTACTCTTCACTATACGATCACGTCTCCATCGTGGGACCCATCACATGCCCTCCGTCCATCCTGTGATCCACTTGTTTGCTTATGTTTACGAACTCTTATCGTTGCTTATCGCTTATCACCTTATCATACGACCAGACACTTACTTAGTTCCCTATCAGTAGAAGCCAGGCTTTACGCCCTCCGCTTCCAGATATTTGGGCCCACTTGACTCCGTGATTCCTTATCAACAGACGCCCGTTTCCTTACGTATATAAGCCCACTGTAGCGTACACTGTAAAGCTCAGACTCGACTTATTGAATACATCGGTGCCTGTCTTCTGGACATCTCCTTTGATCACTCAGTCCCTTCGTCTCAGTGCTTTTGGCACTTTCCATTCAACATTGTCTTAAGGAGCAGCCCTTTTGACTTTGACTCACCCCACCCGAACTCCAAGAAGCCTTATTGGTTTCTTACCCGACTTCGTAAATCGAGCTGTCACACAAGTCGTGTGGAACGTCCTGCACCGGACGTAACACAATAAGTCGAGTCTGAGGTCTACAGGGTAGCTACAGTGGACTTATATACGTAATTCAGTGGGCGTCTATAAGATAAGAACTCGGAGTCAAGTGGGCCCGAATATCCAAAAGCGGAGGGCGTAGAGCCTGGCTTCTGATAGGGAACTAAGTAAGTGTCCGGTCGTAAGATAAGAAGATAACGAGATAAGGAGGCAAGCATAGGTAAACAGTACATAGACAGGTCCAAACAACGGTCACGGGGATGGGAGCAGTGCATGCGAGGGATCCCACGAAGGAGAGGTAATGAGGAAGTGTAAGGTCAGTGGGCGAGTGGGGTCTCTGTTGGGGAGGGTAAAGAAGATAGGGCTGCTGGGCCCTGGTTGTAACACTTGGTGCATCCATGTATGTAGTCACGTACGAACAGTTTTAGATCTGACCCTTCGTACTCTTGTTGGATTCTTTGTACCATTTTGTCAATACCTGGGTGTCTGGCTAACAAATGATTGTGATATCGTTGGAGAATCTCACGGCGTTCGGGAAGTGTCTGGGGGAATGGGAGTCTGTTGTCAGATATCGCTTTAGCAAATAACCTTTCTGGGAGAACGATGGTTTCTTGGTTATCGTTCTCACCATGGTCAGCGTCTGGTCGATGGGATAACATATCGGCGATAGTGTGTAATTTTCCTGGAACATGCTCGAGCGAAAAGTCGAAATCTGCAAGCTCTTGTAACCAGCGAGCTTGTCTGCGATTCAATTTCTGTGGTTCTTTGAAGTATTGCAGATTATTATGATCTGTGTGGACCTGAACCTTATGCCTGGCACCCATGAGATATTGTCGCCATGAGCGGAGCGCAACGACAACCGCGAATAACTCGCAATCGTAAATATCCCAGTTCCTTTGTGTCACATCTAATGTTTTCGATAGGTAGGCAATTGGGTGAAGGTGTTCGTCGGAATCCTGTTGACTAAGTGTAGCACCGAGTGCATAACCTGACGCATCTGTGTCTACAATAAAAGGTTTCTCAAAATCAGGTTGAGCCAGTACGGGTTGCAACGTCACACACTGTTTTAGGGTATCAAAGGCATCTTGTTCTTCAGTTGTCCACTGCCATGGATTTTTTGCACTCGTTAAGGCATTTAGCAGTGCCGCGATTTTACTGAATCCTTGAATAAATCGACAATAGAACTGACAAAACCCAAGAAACGACCGAACTTCTTTAACTGTCGTAGGTGTTTTCCACGTGGCCATGCCTTCTACCTTTATGGGGTCCATATGTACTTGGTTTGCTTCTAGGATGAGTCCTAGATATTCTATACATGTTTGTTCGAATGAGCACTTTTCTGGTTTAAGATAGAGATCTAG
>WTXG01000304.1:0-40475 GCA_022496185.1 Multifurca ochricompacta | reverse complement strand
ATCTTCTGCCCACTATCTATTAGGGCACGCGCACTGATTTTCTTCCTAGTGTTTCGTCCAATGAGTTCTGCTTTGAGCACAATAGAAGGTGTCTAGCATTTCTAGTCACTAACAAGGATACATGCTCAAAACCAAGGTTATCTAGGACCGCAGAGCGGCTCGTACAAGGAACACTGGGGTTACAAGAAGTCCTCACAGACAGTGCAGCTGTAGGACGTGTTAAAAATCCGAAGGTCCATCTTCGTCCATCATGTATGGTACTGGATTTCATAGCTCTTGGTGGCGGATACTGAGAGGTAGTCAGGGGGGGGTCGTGGTGCTTGGGGGGTGTTTCTTCTGATGCCAGGGCTCTTACTGGGGTAGGGCGAGGAGGTCCTTGACCTTGGATAGCCCTGGTCTTGCTGCGGCATTGATTGGCGATGTGATTAGGCTTCCCACAATAGAAGCAAAGCTTATTTTCTCGTCGATACTTCTTTTCTTCTGGGTTAACTTGGTAGTGCGTGGAGGGGTGTTAGGGTTTCTGGGCTGGGGAGAGGCAAACAAAGTTGACTTGGGCTTCTGGGTTATCAGTGGTAGCTTCTCCGACACGCAGATGGAGAGGCCGAGGTTTGGTGGTCTTGCCATAGAGCTGCCATGCTGCATCAAACTCTCTGGCCTTAGTGACAAGATCACGGAGTGTGGTGGGCTGGGGGGATAGTCCAAGGAGCTTCTGTCCTAGACCTTGGTTGATCATGCTTCGGAAGGCATAGATCTTGGTGTTTTCATCCACTGTAGCACGAGTAGCATGGGTGGACCACTCTTGGTACCAGTCATTGAAGGGGCGAGTGCCTTGGCGAATTTCATACATGGCTTTGGTGGACAGGAGGCGACTCTCTACTGGAATGAACTGTTTTTCAAAGTCAATTCTGAAGCGGTCCAAGTCCCAAAGGAAGGGGGGTTGGCTTGGAGTGCAGTGTTGGTGCGGTCTCTGGCCCATTCGCCTGCTGGTGTATCAAGTTTAAAGTGGGTGAGGGCTGCAGAGACTCGTCTACTCTCATCAGTGAAGGCACCCTCATTTAGGTAGTAGTAGTTGGCTAGTTGGGACCAGAAACGTTCTGCTTTAGAAGCTTGACCATCAAAAGATTCTGGGGGTGCTCCCAGGATCTTTCCACTGGAGGCGGCAGTAGTACTCATGATATTCAGAGGTGTTGGTGTCTTTGGGGGGTGTGAAGCAATGGCAGTGGTTGTGGAGGCAAGGGATATGGATGGGAGAGTAGGGGGGGTTCTGAGGGTGATAGCACGAAGGGATTGCTCTACGGCTTCAAGGGACTGAGATACTTCTTCTTCGTCTGAGGTGATGGAAGCAACTGGGAATTGGACACGGTGGTTATTAAGATAGACCCACGCTGTATGGGTGTCAGACCAACGGACTTCCTTTCCATTGTATGTTCCGTAGAATGTGTGGAGGTCAAGGTTGCTGATGAGGTCAATGTTGGGGAAATTACTGAGATATTCGTTTACAGGAAGGATGCGGCTGTCTCGAAGGCGTTTCCAGTCGTGTCCAAGAGTCTGAGTGTAGTAGTTGTCTCCTTTCCAGGTAGCAACAAAAGTACGGTCGTCGTAGTCAAAAATAGGGTGGGTGAAGCCAAAGGGGACTTGAGCTAATTCTTCAGCAGTAAGAGGTCGTTCTGAGGTCATTCAGAGCGGGTGCTAAGGCGGTATGTAGTCCACCCTTGGGCGTTCCAGGCGTAGAAGACTTGGTAGGCGGGGCGAAGGACAGCACGATCTAGACGGTAGTTGCGGATGTTCCTGTGGATCCAGTAATACTCTTCAACTATTCCTGGAGCAGAGATAACAATGCGGAGTCGCCAAAGGAGATTCTCAAAGTACAGGGGGTCTGTGGTGATACGGTTAGCTTCACTCAAGGGATGGTAGACGTCAAGGTGATTGGCTCTTTGAGTTGCAAGTTGGGCAGAGCAGTGAAGGTGGAATTCTCGTAGTTCACTGGGGTTTCGAGTTGGTAATGTCCCAGAGACGTAGATATCGGTGGCAGGGTAGATGTGGTTGACCAGGTGAACAATGGAAGGGGATCGGGATCGGGACTGATCTGATTCTACAACTGGAAGGTTTAGGAAGGGTGTTGATGTCGAAGCGAGCTGGGTGGATGTTGGGGAATAGGGGAATAGTTTAGATGGGCAAGGAAGGGCTCTGGGACAGGGGGAAGTGGTCGCTCTGGTGGGGGTGCACTGGGACTGGGATGGGTTTGTGCTCTTTGCCTCCTAGTGGTGTGATGAGGGGCAGGTGTGGCCGGTGTATCGTTACTGCTACGTCTTCTAGGGTTTCTTCTTCTATCTTGGGGGGAGTTGGACTGACTTCTTCTGTGTTGGGACGCCAGGTTGATAGCCCAGTCAGTAATACTAGCCACGATGCAAAGGAGTCTCTTTTTATTCCCTTTTCCTACTTAGATTGAGTAATGTGAAGGTAAGTATGTATCAAAGGCAGAAGGCCTCCACAACACTATGCCTGGGGGGTAGGGGGGGTTTCTGGGCGATAATTACAGGTGCAAAGATCAATCTCACAGAGGCAGTGCCGTCTGGGTACAGGAGAACTCTCTTCAAAGTCCGAGGTATTTTCTGTGGGAGTTTCAAGGTCAGACCAGGTGGTAGTAGTACCAATTAAGGCTGTCTGGATCTGGGTGAGGCGTTCTTCTTCTTGAGTGACTGCTGCAAGGGAAAGGGTAGGGAATGTGAGCTCTTCTGGTTCTGGGGAGGGGGAGAGTTCAGCGTAGGTAGGGAGATAAGGGGGGTCTGTGAAGATGGGAGGGTTGACAAGGAATGGGCAATGGTTACGAGAGGTGGTCTCCCAGTAATCAGCAGTCCACAGGTATTCAATTTGTATGCCTTCTGTTTCTACCAGTCGCCAGCCAGAGGGGGAGGGAGCGGAGTGGAGGCGGATCTCGTCAAAGGTGAGATTAATTCTTATGTGGTCCAAACGAAAGGTAGAGAGGTAATAAAGACGTTCCCCTCTGAGCACAAGTGTTTCAAGTTCTGGGATGCGAGGAGGGATGTGCTCTTTCCAAAGATATTCGTCGTTGACACAGATCAGGAGTGTTTCAAGGGGGTCCCCTGTGGAATGGGTGAGCTGAGCAAGGTGCCAGTAAAGGAGTTGGTGTTGGGAGTCTCGGGGAATGCTTTGGCAAGGTCCGGACAGGAATTGGTTGTACTGGGTTTGAGTGAGAACTCGCCCAAATGGGAGGAGAAGACGAAGGGGTAGATAGATAGTATCAACGTCACACCAGCCTTCTGCTTGTCCGTCGTCGTGGAGGGTGCTGATGAGGGGTTCTGGGTACAGGAGGGCGAGCTGTGCTTCTCTGTGAAGTTGGAAAAGGTGGTCAAATTGTCTTTGGACCCGTCGGAGGCGGTCTTCTCTTTCTGTGGGGAAGGACACTATTTTCCGCACCCAAGAACTCTTTTATTTACAAGGAACCTCTACAGTTATGCACAACGTACTGTTTAGAGGTTGATATCAAAGTCTATATCTTCAAAGCAAGGGTACCCGTCTGAAGGGTGTATGGGAAGGAAAGGGAGGGGGTTGGTGGGTAGACGAACAGGGGAAACTAAAGGGACAAGCTCCAGATGGTCTCTAAGTATATCTCGTACTGTGAAGTATCTTTCTTCTACTAGGACCCCAATGTCAGTGAAGTTAAGGGTGCCAAACAAAGAGAGGAAGCGTCCGTCCAGAAGATCAAAGCCTTGGAGCAGTACTCTAGCCCCACTGAAGACGTCCTGGAGTTCTGGGGAGAGGGAGCGATGAAGGCGGGCAATGGAAGCGTTCCAGGAATAGACAAGGAGGCCCTTGGGGAAGGTAAGAATGTTGGGGGCCAAGAACCCTACCTTGGCACAGAGATTGATGTTTACAAAGTGGGAGGGGGGGTAATAAGTGGAACGAAGGAAGCGATCAATACGAGGGCGAATAGGAACGATATGGAAGTGAGGAAAGCGGAAAGAAACGAGCACACCAGGAAGGTAATTAGCTCTATGCTCAAGCACGTCCAGGAAGCAGGGATATTGATCAAAAAGGCTGGTTTCTCTCGAGAACTGACTGGGCACCCAAGATTCTTGATTACCGTCAATCGAATGGTAGATAAGAAATTGGTGAGGGTTGGTTGGATGGTCAAGGCACACAGGACGATGAAGGTGAAGAGCAGGAGGTGCTGGAGGATGGTCAGTGCCAGGGTGGCGAGGGGAGAGAGCGTTTGCAGTGGTGGGAGGGGGTGGGGCAGGGGTTGGAAGGCGAATATAGCGAGGAGGGGGGGTACCAAAGGTGTTGGACGCGTTCAGAAGACCTGGGGGAGCAAGGGGAGGTAGTTGGAGGGTGGGGGAGGGCACAGGGAAAGGGTGAAGTTCTGGGAGTTCCAGAGGAGGCAAAACCGACGAAGGGGGGGCAGGGGATGCTGTGGCAGCTGCCTCTACTAAGGCAGCAAAGTTGAGGATTTCGTGGGGGGGGGTAAGCTCGTAGGGGGGGGAGTCTGCTTGATCCGAAGAGTTGGTCAAAGGGGAGCTGTTCTGGGACACTAGGGCACTTGTCAGTCACTGTCTGCTGCAAAGGAGACTGTCCAAATGTTACAACTCACTGTCGACTGTCTGGACAGTGGGTTGTATGCAAAGGGGAAGGGATTTGGAAGTGGGCAAAGGATGAGAGTGAGGGTGAAAGTGCAAGGGAGACGAAGCGAACAGCTCAAGGGCAGGGGATGAGAAGCCTTCCACAAGGTGGGGCTAATCTCCTAGGTAATCAGGAACCGGATCACAAGTGGACAGTCTGGAGCTGTCCATTCTATTCCCAAAGGGTTTATATACGTAATTACAACCGGGACTTTGGTCTGTGCACCACTTTAGGGGAGGTTAACTTCGCTCTAACTCCCTACTGATCCACCAATGAGAATAGCCCCACTTTTGGGCTTAGGAATCCGCAGTCCGCAGTCCGCAGTCCGCAGTTTGTGCACTGCTGTTTAGACATTGTGGGGTTCTGTTAGTACTCTTCCCACAGGTCTCCAATTTGGCAGGAGTCCGGCCCTGGTCCGGACCGGCCCTTCTCTGGTCTTAATCTAGGGTTATCTTCGTCTCTGAGGGTTTTACAAGGTCTCTGGAGTGTCTGAGGATTTCTGGGGGGTCAGGAGGTTTTCTAGGGTGTCAGTTCATGACAGCCTGATTGGTGATGTGAGAATGCTGCTGTCCCTTGGACTGCTGATTATCTCTATACTTCTTCCCGGCATGGCGCCTGTGCTGGAATTTCTGATCCGACTGTTTCTCTGCTTGCTCCGGCTGCTTGCCACCGAAGTGTTTCTGCTGATTAAAGCGAGGGTCACCCCGCTTCTGTTTGATTGCCGAGAGCTTATTAGCTGCATGAGGGTTCTTACCCCTGGATCGATCTTGCTCCCACTGAGCAAGCACAGCATTGCAGATTATGGCTAGATTAATGTTGGAAGGAGATCTTCTGACAAGGATGGTGGGGATAAGGGCCTCCCATTTGGGAGGGAGCGTATGGAGCAGGAGCATGCCCTGCAAGACATCAGGGATGGTGACACTATTGGTCTCAAGGCGCTCAAAGGCGACCTCAAGGTGGTTAATCTGAGGCAAGGGGTGCTTGGCAGAGTCCAGGCAAAAGTTTAGGGCTTCTTTGAAGTCCCTAAAGATCGCAGCGGGCCCCACTGAGCCATACTTGCTCTTTAGACCGATCCATATAAGAAAGGAAGAGCCAGTTGAGGTATGCTCATGCTGGATCACAGTGGACAGCCTCAAGATTATAGTGCCGATCGCCTTGTTATCAGCGCGGTCCCATTCCTTCTGAAGTAATTTTTCATCTTCAGTAGGGTTCTGTTCATCCTTGGCATTAGGACAAGGGTTGGAGCCATTTGTGACCTCCCAAAGCCCACTAGACATAAGGAAAGCCCTCATCACATTGGCCCAAGCAGAATAGTTAGATCCGTCAAAGATGGGAATGGCAATGGTCAGTTGAGACAACATTGTTAAGATTTGAGTAAGTGTTTTTTTTGGAAGCGTGAGTAAATGGTTTCTGTAAAAGAAGCCATAGTCAGCATTGAATGCGACAAAAGATACTCAGAGCACAAAACAGAACTCAGGCTCTTAGAAACCATAGATGCAGCCATAAAGGTGCAATGGTGAGCTTAGTAGTTTTTATGCAGCCTTAAAGGCACATTAGCAGTGCAGCCATAAAGGCACATGAATGTTGCATTCACTGGTAGCATCTACTTTTGCAGCCATATAGGCGCAGACACTTATCGCAGCCATTGAAGGCGCAGAAAATGTTTATTGCGGCCATTAAAGGCACAGAGTGTGTATTGCAGCCATAAAGGCACAAGATGCCCACCAGGGCCCATAACCTATAGAACAGGTATGGCGCAGCCTACACTAGATACTACTTTACTGCTAGCTATCTCACCTTTGTTTTACTTTGAGACTTAGATGCAGTCATTAATGCAATAGCAACTGCTTAATCTATAGCAGTTATACAGTAGTTTATATACAATTTAATGTACTATATTGGCTACTTAATTATACGAGTGTGTTATCTCGTTATTGATGTGATTTGATCACATGCCTGATCTTAGATGTATATTCTAAGTAATCTAGCTAATTATGAACGTGTTCTTACTTGCATTATCTACGTGTGATCACAATCATGTCGTACTGCTATCCCGGAGCCTCTGTACCGGTATCTTGGTTCAACATAGACCACTGAACACCTCCTTTGGAGCCCCCGAATCACGACTTCCAATCTCGCGCACAATACAGCCTACCGACCGTAACAGATAATCTTCTTTTGGAGACATTCAATTCTTATAGATGCATCTTTGAACACATGTGCGCAGAAAATGGATACTGGTCGTGCTCGCCTCGTCCTTTCAATTTGTATTTGTGTCTTTACTTTACAAAAAATAGTGCTGACTCGTTTCCCACCATTACCAATCATCGCCTATCCTCTTGCCTCTTGTAGACAACAATCTCTGGGAGAAGAGTCAGCTGGTCACTGCACTTAAATATCTCCAATAATGTGCGTGGGATCTGGATGCTTCGAGAACCTCTTCAAGGCAATGAACTGCCCATTTCCTGAGTTGGAATGTGGATTGACATGAACCCAATCTTCTAACTACATTCCTAGTTGGTTCCATCCCATGTCTTCAGCATCTTTGGTTGAATTGCTTCCATCTCCCCACTTTTATCATCTGCGACAAGTCTCGTTGACCTCACTTTGGACAAAATCGTAGGCCACCCATCTTCTGTCTCATCACTTTGAGCCTTACCTGTGTTGCATGCCTTTTCCTGCGTCACCTTGAGATGAAAATGTGGGAGCTCTCCACTGTTGACGTAGGGCCTGTCATTGAAGGGAAAGATCCAATTCCGCTCTTGAGGCTAACATGTTTCACTTAACTGGTAGTAGAAAGTACTTGGAGGTACTCTTATCAGGCTGGCGGCCCCATTCCTGAAGGATATACCAGATCCACACTCCAATGGCAACTCCAACTTATGGGCTGCCCTCATTCCAAACATCACCAGGTTCATCTGTAACATAGTGTTTCCGCATCACCATGATAATGCATTCCCATTCCATCAAAGGCTCACTCTCCAGAATATATGTAGATGTGTCCTGGTAGGACAGTTTCGATAGCTCAAAATTGTCAGTGGAGCTTGCTAAGGCAAAAGTGTTGAGCCAGTAACGGATCAGAGTTGGCCGGACTGGATCAGAGGTGACCGGAGTTGCCAGTGCAAGACGGAGTTAAGTGGACATTGTAATATACATACTGACATTCCACTTGTTTACTATGATTACTTATGATTAAAGATACAATCCTTTATGACCATAGCACAGCACACTCTTTACAGTATTTAAGGACATTATTTCTGTGTTGTACACTTCAGTTTTGACCATTCACAAACTGAAGTGAGTATTTACTTAGATTATCTTTACCACGCGTATTGTTACGAACCCCATCGCTTCCACTGTTCTTTTTCTTGCCCAACGATGACCCCTCCCTGCCACCTACGCTTCACTACCAGATCACATCTCCATCATGGGATCCATCACATGCTCTTCGTCCATCCCCATGACTCGTTTGCTTATTCATGTTTACTTGCTTGTTTCCTCGCTTATCGCTTATCTCCTTATCGTACGACCGGACATTTACTTAATCCCCTATCAGTAGAAGCCAGGCTTTACGCCCTCCGCTTTCAGATATTTGGGCCCACTTGACTCCGTACCCTTATCTCGTAGACGCCCACTGCCTTACGTATATAAGTCCGCTGTAGCTACCTAGTAGACCTCAGACTCGACTTATTGAATACATCAGTGCTAGTCTTCTGGACTTGTCCTCTTGGAACATCTGTCTGTCTCAAGTGCTTCTGGCACTTTCCACTCACCATTGTCTTAGAGTACAGCCTCTTTGACTTTGACTCGTCACACTTTACTCCAAGAGACCTTATTGGTTTCTTATCCGAACCCCCATATCACGCTGTCACACAAGTCGTGTGGAACGTCCCGCACTGGACGTAACACGTATAGCTAACATTACTTGTGTAGTTATCTTGCTACCCATTTAGGTAAAGACTAATTAATATAGTAGTTTTGACCATTCACAAACTGAATTATCTTGCTACCCATTTAGGTAGCGCTTATCTAACCTCAGCTGCGTTTCCACAGGTTATGGGCCCTGGCTGTAACTGAATAATCCAGAAGAAGATCGACATTTTATTACACAAGCTTCCTTTTCAGATCACGCGTTTTTTGATATCTCCCGAAAAGGCAAGCCTCTGTTCACTTGTAGAACCCCATTCCCCGGCTCCTGGAACCGGTGGATCGGTGTAGACTGGGCCCCTCACCCGGGCTTCGCATGAGCCGTGCGAGGTAGCATGGCGACGCTGAAGCACGTGTGAGTAATCCCTTACAAGGGACTGGACTTCCGAGTTCAGAGCGTACAGTTGGATGCATCAGGGTTGGTCCGATCTTGATAATCTGGGTCTAACGCTCCACCCAGATTGAAAACCGTCGCTTAGCAGCATGGCCCCTACATTCTCATTCCCACCTTCAGCCACGATTGAGATCCTCGATGGAGCAAACTGGCCTACTTGGTCGGCACATATGATGGCTATCTTCCGGATGAATGGCGTCCGGAATCACTTAGTCGGTCCCCCGCCCCCCTACTCTCCCAGCAGACTGGGATGAAAAGGAAGGCGTTCTTGTAGGCGTCCTTGAAGTCTATACTCAGAAGGACGTCTGGACAGCTGTAGCAGATGATACTAAGTTTGCTACTTGTAAAGCTAAGTGGGACAAGCTGCACCGTGTCTACGGAGGAGTTGGATCTATGTCTACATTCAACACTTGGGCGTCCCTCACAGGCACTGCCCTTGATGACTCCTCGCCAATGCTCCCACAATTACAAAAGCTGAATGAAGCTCGCATCAGTCTCAAGAACAATGAGATGGAGATCTCTGATCTCCAATTTTCATTTATCCTCATCAAGGCTCTACCCGAGTCTTACTCAGCTGTCGCATCAACAATACTCGCTTCCGGTGCACCGTCGGGCCTCTTACCTCAGGTCATACAAGATCGCATTCTCAATGAGGAAGGTCGGCGATCCGGAGCTTCCACGTCACTCAACAAAGCCGCGCCCATCAAAAACAAATCAAATAAACCAAATATTAAATGCTTTTATTGTCAGAAAAGTGGGCACAAGGCTACGGAGTGTTGGAAGAAGAAGAAAGATGCAGAGGACAAGAAGGCAATGGAGGCAGCATCAGCCAATAAGGCGGTGAACGCTCACTTAGCTACCACTTCGGCATCGATTGTAGAGGTAGCCGACAACAATGACAAGCTCCGTGTTGCCCTGTACTCGGCTGAGAGATCCAGATGGATGATGGATTCTGGTGCGACTCATCACATTACCCCGCATCGATCAGACTTCATGACATACAAGCTCGCACATGGAATAGTGCGCTTAGGTGACAATTCTAATGTGAAGCAGATCGGGGTTGGGACCATGGTATTCACTACCACTGTAGGGAACAAAGAGTCTGAAATCACACTGAATAACGTTCTACACATACCAGACGTGAAGACGCGCTTCATCTCAACGCGCGCTCTTGCCCAAAAGGGGGCTCGGATCTCGTTCCAAGATAATCATTTTCAGATCTCAGTCCAAGACCAGACAGTAGCACGAGGCTACTTGGAGGCAAACCTTTACTGGTTGGACACCTCCATGGCAGGCCTCAATGCGCACGCGCGCACTTCACTTCCTATCGACATCTGGCATCATCACATGGGGCACATGTCATACAATGCCCTGAAGCGATACCATGAATCTGTAAAAGGTATAACTCTCGATGCTCCAATCAGTCACGATCAGTCGCCGTGTTCCGGGTGCGAACTCGGGAAACAGTTGCGACTTCCCTTCAAGTCTTCTCACAAGCGATCGGACCGGTTACTTCAAATCGTACACAGCGATCTGGCTGGGCTGATGCAAGTCCAATCTATTCAAGGCGCACTTTACATCGCAATGTTTATCAATGACTACTCCAGGCATGGAGTGGTGTACTTCCTAAAGAGTAAGGATCAGTGTGCAGCCACTTTCAAGAAGTTCCTGGCCTGGGCAGAGACCCAGACTTCGGAAAAACTGCGCACGCTACACTCTGACCGGGGAGGGGAGTATTTGTCAGGCGCTCTTCAATCAGTATTGGACGAGAAGGGAATTGAGCACAAGTTAACGATGCCAGGTTCACCACAACAAAACGGGATAGCCGAGTGATGGAACAGGACGATCCTTGACAAGGTGCACTCGATGTTACATGGCGCCGGATTGTCCCTCGGCTTCTGGGAGTTGGCAGTGGATACTGCCGTGCATACTTACAACAGGACTCCCACCCGCATGATAGGTTGGCGCACACTGCATGAGCTCTGGAGTGCTGGTCACACTCCAGACGTTTCATACTTCCGGGTCTTTGGATGCAAGGCATATGTACACGTGCCTGAGGACAAACGCAGGAAGCTCGATCCGAGATCGATCGAGGCTACGTTTGTCAGGTATGAACCGGGTTCAAAGGGTTACTGGTTATGGAATAAGAGTACCTGAGCGGTCATCATGTCTCACGACGTGATCTTTGATGAGCGTTCCTTTCCATTTCAGGATAGTGGTGAGCCATCCACTAGTTCTGAGAACCCCACAGCCCTTGAGGGGCCCCTGGCAGTTTCATTTCCTATGACAGTCTCTACACAGGGACTAGGGGAGGTCTGTCCGCCAAGGACACCTTCCCCTGATGCTACACAACACGCACAAGTTTCCATTCCTGTCACTCCACCTTCTCGTGCCACACTGCAAGAACCTCCACCCCGTGCACCATGAAACCGGACTTTCCGGGTTCAGCGGACCGGTGACCCTGCTTCACAGGTCGTGCCCCCTCGGAGACTGCAAGAGAACCCTCGCAGAAATCCACGATACTTCGGCAAAGACAATGCCGAGTTGGATGATCAAGGGCGCCTGGGTGAACAGGCTTTGCTAGCAGCAGCCGCTTATCGCGACCCACTAACGTATCGGGAAGCAATGAAATCAGAGTTTGCAGGTGACTGGCAAGAAGCGTGCCAATATGAGATGGACGCACTAGCCAAGAATGGGACGTGGACCCTAGTGGACTTACCGGCGGACTGTAAGGCCATCAAGTCTAAGTGGGTATTCAAGCGCAAAGCCGATGGTCGCTTTCGCGCGCGCTTGGTAGCGAAGGGTTTCACTCAGATTCAGGGAACTGATTACGATGAGACATTCTCTCCAGTAGCTCGGTTCAAGTCCTTGCGACTCTTGCTAGCGTTGGCCACGCTAGAGGATTGGGAGATCCATCAGATGGATGTCAAGTCGGCATTCCTCAATGGGCTACTGGATGAGGTAATTTACATGGAGCAACCACTGGGTTTCGTCGAATCAGGTCAGGAGAACAAGGTATGCCTGCTCAAAAAGGCAATTTACGGTCTCAAACAAGCCTCGCGCGCATGGAACTTACAATTCCATGGAGTTCTGTTAGAGCTCGGCTTCATGTGCACGCATTCCGATGCAGGAGTTTACGTGTCTCATTGCCAAGAAGGGGAGGGACTAGTCATTATTATCCTCTATGTCGACGACATCACCATCTTAGGCGACTCTCTCGATGAAGTCAACCGGATCAAAGGTATCTTATCTCGGCACTATGAAATGACTGATCTAGGCGAGATCGACTCTTATCTCGGAGTTCGGATCACTTGTGACAGATCGGCCAGGCGTTTGGAGATCGACCAATCCTGGTACATCTCAGAGATTGTAGGATGCTTTGGCATGGCGGACGCTAACCCCACCCGCACGCCTCTTCCTGCTGGGGCTGAGGTCCATTTGGTAAAGTACACCAGTCAGGCAACTCAAGCAGAAATAACACACTTCCAACAAATTATTGGGAGCCTACTGTATGTGCAAATTGGGACCCGCCCAGACATTTCCTTCGCTGTAGCGTGCCTTGCACAGTACGCAGCAAACCCTTCCCTGCAACATCTACGACTTGCCAAGTACGTACTGGCTTATCTAAACAGTACAGCTGACCTACAGCTATGCTACGATGGAGCGCGCGGGACCGGTCTCATCGGTTACTCGGACTCCAGCCTTGGAGACAATGCCGATGACTTTCATTCAACCTCGGGCTATGTCTTCCTCCTTGCTGACTCAGCGATCTCATGGACTTCGCATAAGCAAAAGACCGTGGCCCAAAGTACCACTCATGCCGAGTACATGGCACTCGCCGAGGCGGCAAATCAAGCCGCGTGGTACCGGAGCATCTTTTCTGAACTAGGCTATGAAGTCTCCAACCCAATTCCCCTACACGGCGATAACAAGGGCACGGTGGACTTAGCACTCAATCCTGTGACTGGCAGATGCTCAAAACACATCCCGATCAAATTTCACACCATCCGCGAATATGTCAAGCAAGGCTTTATTGAACTCATCAGAACACCCACTGCAGATATGCTCGCTGACGGATTTACAAAGCCACACGCGCAAGCGAAACTTATGGACTTTGTCTCTGGATTAGGACTAATAGGATTGTCTTAATCACAGGGGGATGTTGAGCCAGTAACGGATCAGAGTTGGCCGGACTGGATCAGAGGTGACCGGAGTTGCCGGTGCAAGACGGAGTTAAGTGGACATTGTAATATACATACTGACATTCCACTTGTTTACTATGATTACTTATGATTAAAGATACAATCCTTTATGACCATAGCACAGCACACTCTTTACAGTATTTAAGGACATTATTTCTGTGTTGTACACTTCAGTTTTGACCATTCACAAACTGAAGTGAGTATTTACTTAGATTATCTTTACCACGCATATAGCTAACATTACTCACGTAGTTATCTTGCTACCCGTTTAGGTAAAGACTAATTAATATAGTAGTTTTGACCATTCACAAACTGAATTATCTTGCTACCCATTTAGGTAGCACTTACAGTGGGTCAAAAAACCGTCCCAATGTTTGCACCATTTCTAGTATTCACTCTATAGCACCTCAGCATTTAGGAATCTGGTTATGGTGTGGCTGTATGTCTGAAAGCCCTGCTTCCTGGCTACCATGCCCAATTTGGATCAAAGAGATTGGCCATGATATAAGCATTTTATGATCAAATCAAATCAATCAATCATCGGGACAGTTTTTTGACCCACATTTTAAATCCACTATCTGCCCAATTACTCCTTTTTTTCACCCCTTTTTGCCTTGGTAACTCCTTGAATCCTTTTAGTCATCCTTTCTATAACCTTTTGCCATCATTCTGGTGCATTTTTATTCCACTCCTCTGCCACCCTCTCCCACAACTCAAGTACCCCCTTGACTGGTTAAGATCCTTCTTTGGATCCACCCAGAGGTGTCCAATGGGGCTAATATTTCAAGGGATTGGGCTATCCATACCAGGCTTCAATATTCCTGTCTTAAAACTGCTGGTTTGCCTTCTTGGAATTGTGTTTTGGGTCATTGTCCTGCTGAAACATGCTTTCACCCTCTGCCATTTCTTACTTTTCAAACCTTTCCACCACTCCACCATCCAAAATATCACAGTACTGGCATGGATTCATGATCCCCTAAACCCCTGTAAGCATTCCTAGTCCATTCCACCCCATACAAGACCAATACCATAAGTTCTTCCTCCTCCATGCTTGACTGTCAGGGTGGTGGTTCTGTCAGAGGGTGGTTCTCCCTTATTTTTCCAAGTGTAGCTCCTTCTGTCTGAACCAATTCTGTTCATTATAGTCTCACCTGACCACAAGATCCTTTTCCAGTCATCCACTGTCCAATTTTCATGGTAACCACTCTCTGACAGAACCACCACCCTGACAGTCAAGCATGGAGGAGGAAGAACTTATGGTATTGGTCTTGTATGGGGTGGAATGGACTAGGAATGCTTACAGGGGTTTAGGGGATCATGAATCCATGCCAGTACTGTGATATTTTGGATGGCGGAGTGGTGGAAAGGTTTGAAAAGTAAGAAATGGTGGAGGGTGAAAGCATGTTTCAGTGGGACAATGACCCAAAACACAATTCCAAGAAGGCAAGCCAGCAGTTTTAAGACAGGAATATTGAAGCCTGGTATAAATAGCCCAATCCCTTGAAATATTAGCCCCATTGGACACCTCTGGGTGGATCCAAAGAAGGTTCTTAACCAGTCAAGGGGATACCTGAGTTGTGGGAGAGGGTGGTGGAGGAGTGGAATAAAAATGCACCAGAATGATGGCAAAAGGTTATAGAAAGGATGACTAAAAGGATTCAAGGAGTTACCAAGGCAAAAAGGGGTGAAAAAAGGAGTAATTGGGCAGATAGTGGATTTAAAATGTGGGTCAAAAAACTGTCCCGATGATTGATTGATTTGATTTGATCATAAAATGCTTATATCATGGCCAATCTCTTTGATCCAAATTGGGCATGGTAGCCAGGAAGCAGGGCTTTCAGACATACAGCCACACCATAACCAGATTCCTAAATGCTGAGGTGCTATAGAGTGAATACTAGAAATGGTGCAAACATTGGGACGGTTTTTTGACCCACTGTATCTAACCTCAGCTGCATTTCCACAAAAAGACCTTTCCATTTCATGCTGCAACCCCCTCCAGTGTGTTAGGCCGCGGTCTCATTGCGCTATCTAAATCCCAGTTCATGGTATGGGTTTCTTAAGCAGTTCCACAATGTGAAGATATTCCAGGTAAAACGTGGATTACTATTCAAAATTGGTCAATTCCTTGGGTAGGATGATGGGAAGGAAGGCTGCCTTGGACCTTCTACCAGTAGTACAAAAAATTGACCTTCTCTGACGTCCCTTCTGACTGATCATGTGATAACGTGAGATAGTGCTCGAGGCCTTCAAGTATCATTGGAAATGTTTCCGAAATCCAAAAGAGGAAACTTCCCACCTTAATCTCATCATTAAGATCTCCTAACCTGATTAACAAAAAGAAGAAATGATCATCGTGGTGACCCACACAGAGGACCAACTCTACTTTACTGAGTGTGCCTGGGACATACTGCAATTCCTATTTCGCACAAAAGCAACATCTGTTCCAATCAACGAGGAAGCCGGAGCGCAACGCATCCGCGGGAGATACACAAATTCAACTCAGACACCTCACCAGCTGTTAGCCCTCAATCACGAAAGGACGCTGAGTTGTCTCGCGGCTCACACGGTATATAAATCAATTCAAAAGAAAAAAAAAAACTGCATTCAGAAACCTCGACCTCCTAAGTTCATGGACACATCGAATAAGCATTCATAGCAACGAGATGGAATGAATGACAGTAGATAGAACACTAGGAATAGAGAAACATCGTTTACTAAAGCAGGGAATTTCTAGTTAAGAAGTGATAGCAAGAGATAAAACTAGAGTATGTCAGCCAGTTGGAGCGTGATCACCACCTTAAAGCGACCAGTGTTGCCTGGTTCCATGCGAACCATGTCAACCAGTGAATCAGGGTGGTGCAGGTAGTGGCTGGCGAGCTGTCGAAGAAGTTCTGCCACTGGCTCGCTAGGAACAGGGGCCTGGTGAAGCCATTCATTAGGAAATGCTCCAGTAGGCACTGGTGCAGTGTAATGAGGAGCATAACCAAATCCACCATTTCCTTGAAGTTCCTGTCATGAAACGGTCAGAATGTCAAAGATATGTGTATATATGAAAGAAAGAAAGAAAGAAAATAGGGAACACACAGGAGTAGCGACTTGTGCTTGTACTGGAATACTTTGGGTAGCTCCTACATTGTGATATATATATGGGGGCATGGCATTCTGTGCAAGGTATCACTATTGAAAAGCATGACATCATATATATGAGTGCAAACTCACGATCAACACTGGAGGGTAATGAACGCCCATGTCAGGAGGACCTCTGCTCATGTAGAGGGGGTCGTGGGGTCGACCTTGTGCATGCATATCCCCAACTGGCAGGGTTATTTGATTCTCATGAACTTCACCTGAAATTGGAATGGTCTAAAGACGATGGGTGTCGGTGAGCACGTGCAGACAGGAGGATGCAATGATCGACTCTAACAGTAGGGAACATATGATCATGCGGCCCGGACTGGCGAGAGATGGAGTTTGCTGGCTGCAAAGTGTCATTGATCATCTGGAGCTTGAGGAAGAGAACTCTTTCTGGTTTGTGTCATCTCCTGGTCAATGTTTTTTATAGTAAATGATGGTAAATAGGTGGATGTGGATGTATAATGAACGTCAACAACGGGATGTGAAATTACAATGCCAATAGGCGGATGGGCAGATGAATGTACGAACAAGTACCGATATGTACTGATCCGAAAATCTGGCACCAGTGCAAGGAGGATTCCCACCAGGGTCAGGGGTGAATGCGAGTATGTAGGGGAAGGGAAGGAAAAATAAATATTGAAATTGAAATTGAAATGTCTTTACACATAGCCCGATAAGTACACAGCTCTCAAGGGCATACACAGCCCTCAAGGGCACACCCAACCAAACAAAGTGTATGGTTATAGTTATGATTATCATCTGCAAGTACAGGGTAACAGAATAGAGGGGAACCCGGAACACGTTAGCATGCACTTCTTTTTTTTTTTGCACTTCACTCCATACGCCTCTCAAAAATCCACAACTTATCCTCCTTCTTCATCCCCAGGATGCCCCACAGTCCCTTCAGTCCCTTCTCTCTCACAACGCCCGGCACATCCCTCAGAACCTTCCACCCCGCGAACCTGTCTATCACCTTGACGATCTCCCATCGGCCGGCCAGCAGGGCGTGTCTGCTCTCCGCGATCACGTGGGTAAATGGTGAATCGTATGCGACGTCAACGGGTGTGAGATTCTCCATCTTGTTGTAGACCCATCAGTAGGAGACGGAGGTGGCTGGAGGAGAGTGCCCACCCGAGACCAGTACGGCGGCACATGCGTGTGGAGGAAGAGCGAGGCGCCGCTTTGGGCGGCAAGGTTGGAGATGTGAACATGCACTGTCGTTGGGCGTTCTGAAGCCAGGCAATAAAGACATAGAGGTGAAGACAGAGAGATGAGGTGAAAACCTGGCAATAAATACGGGGAGGAGACGGAGAGGTAATGAAACTATTAGTACATTTAGATTATAAAATCGTAAATGCAGTTCAACCAGGAATGGCGATACTACATATAATTTTCTCCTCTGCTTTGGTTGTTATAGCTCCTGCCATACACACATATACATATGTGAGAGATTTTCCATAGACTTTGAACGAGTGTCCCAAATTATGCACACATCGAACACGGATGCTGGGGGAAGGAGCGTATTCAGGCAAAAATCAACAAGATGAAGGAACATAGACAATTTATCAAAGTCATAATGGGTGGTTCCGCACCATAATGCTCTCGGATAAGAGACAAATTGTTCAACTTTTGTCCTATAACTCGTTTTTTTTTGGGGGGCGGATGGGTGGGCTTAATGAGCATCATCGTATGGAACTACTGTATGAAAGTATCCGTTCTTTATCTTTTTCTCTTCGGAAGTGAGTTTCCCATGTGAACCGCTGATGATGTTGTTGATGGGCGGATAGATGTGTGCGCTTTTTGCGAAGACCACACGACAGCTTAAAGTGCGGTTTTAGGACGTATTGACGTATTGTCTTTTGTGGTCCATTTAACTTTCATTAAATCGACAGTCGACATGGCATGGGTTTGGCTGATGATGCTCAACACCATTTCTTTCTACGGCCATCATGATATTCGTTGGTTGTGGGTAATATGATAGACTGCCTGTCACCTCAGTTGTACAGGCGCTCAATGCAACCTTCACATGTGACATAGCACCGTCATAATGTGTGCTCACCATGGTTCAACCTTTCCGCATTTGTTCATACTCCACTAAGTACCCTCATCATCCTCCTTCATGGGTGCTCATGACAAGTCAAATACAACAAGGTCTAAAAGTGTAATTCACGCCCTGTAATGGACAAAATTTACCCGTCTTTCAAGAGTTATTCCCTGTTTCTTCCGGAGCCCCCATATCGCATCACAGAGAGCCCTTGCAGACTTCTCACACAAAGATCTGTCGTTGTCCTCTCCATTCAACGAGAATATGTTCCCATAGAAAAGTGTGGACAGATCGGTGCCATCCAAGTCTGCCATTGCCCACATCGTACCGACCACACTGCAGAACCCACAGTACTGCATTGCGGGGGTCAGATGCAACATTTCATCAGGATTCTTCAAGTTCGTCAGTTCCGCAGTATGGCAAGCCACGAGGAACACGAACTCCGCAATAGGGTGTTCAAGTCAACTCAAGAGCAAATGATGTCGAGCAGAGTGAGCCGATTGCTGTGGAGTTTAGAATGACGTATCGAACGGATTATTAGGGCTGCGCACCATACCCGTACCTCATGGTATGGATGGGTCTGTAGTACGGTTGCGTACCCGTGCCATACCAAGCTCAAGTCAATGTCGAGACGGACGGTGGACGGGTACGGAAAACGCTGTCCAAACTGTCAAAAAAACGGCTGTCGACGGCATTAGACAGCATGGACGGCACTGACTGAATGAGCTTTAATCTTATCATTAAGCCACCAAAACTCCCCCACTATAGTAGTATCTTTACCTATTTAGATAGCAGATAAGTGTTAGCTAAACATGGTAAAGATAAGAGATAAGATAAACTAACTAATACTCACTTCAGTTTATGTGGTCAAAACTGAAGTGAATGCATGCAGAGTAGCAACATTTTATACTGCTCAGAGGAGCATGACAATAAGTAGAATAAATATAGTTATTTAAATGTGACAAGACAGAAAGAATGTGTTGTGTGCAATGTCTCTGAATCAATGATCTGACACACTTTAGATTATCTTATCATAATCATAAGATCAGGAGCCCCAACAATCCTGTCACTACCAGCCCATCTCAACAGCAGGTACACTTCCAATTTTCAAGAAGTAACCATTATTAAAATTTAATCCAAAGAACAAGGACAATGCTCAATTTTCTGTTGACCGCTGGGAAATGAGGGTGAGATCGCTGCATTAAGGAGGCCCCAAGATGCAATAAATAGATCCTCCATCCATGTGGTGGAGTCTTACAGCTTTGCCTTACCATGACAGATCAGCCCGCCCAAGGACCAGATGGTCAATTTCCTGGACATTTTTGGCATCCCAGACTGCTTGAAAGCCATCCTGAGGGTGCGTGTGTTATGCAAGTTGACCTTCTTAGATTTAGATAAGATAAGAAGGAGTCCGGACCATTCTGACCCGGTCCACGCACGCGATGCAAAGTAGTTGCTGCCCTATGCAGCAATGGACATTGTAGATACATGCGGCCATTGTTTGAGTAATACAAAATGATAATCTGATTATAGTGTAGTCTAAAGTAGTCTTGTATGTATTTTAGATAATGCCAGAATGGCAGAAACGGTCACGCATTGGTAAATAAGATGTGTCAGGGCACTCAGAAGAGTGGGCTACTGATAACTAATTAGATTTACATCACACGCTCGATCGGCTTTGGTATTTCATAGAATAGTACTAGGACATATTTAATGACAACCTGTATCATGCCGCAGACCACATATTGTTTTCTTTGGGCTGTAGGTGCACTTTATCGCTCTATCTTTGTATTTACTTAGGCCCAACTGATCTTGTCCTCTTGGAACTGTAGGCTCTTAGCAATTGTTCAATATAGGTCTATTCTTGCTGCATTAGCAAGGCAGAGTCCTCTGACTGCTTCAAGCCTTATGCGTGCATTAAGCTCTGTGTTCTGGGTAGCCTTCTGACTAGGACATCTTCACTACTGAGTTTTACCACAATCATTACATCTTATCTTATCTACATAGCAAGCGCGGGGTAGAAGCACCCGTTACAATCCACACTCTGTCAAGAAGCGGTTGCATCTTGCATGCATGCAAGCTGATACTGCACTGGGCCGTTCAGCTGTCAATTAGTCTAGATACAATGCTTTATTTAGGCCTTAATGTAATTGTGATCGCATTTAGAAAACATAATTGATGAAATCAAAACGCATCTCACATTTAATTAGATACTGAGTATATACATCTCAGATTGATCATGTGATCAAATCACATTGCGAGACGTTTACTTTAATTTAGTAGTGATATAGTACATCTAAATTGTATATAAAGCCACTAAATCTGCTATAGATAAAGCAGTTGCTATCACATTATCGCGAGAATCTAAGTCTTTAAGCTAACAAGGTGAGATAGATAGTAGTATCGTAGTATCTAAAATATAAGCCTGTGCCATGCCTGTTTCTACACTACAGCATAAACTACATAAAGGCTGCTGTAGAATAGCCCTAATAAATCATCCTGTTTGAGAAACATCCCCATCCGTCGCTTCATTGCTCTAAAACTCTTGCTCGTGCTACCCGCTCGACTCTTTATTCTCTCTAGAATACCCTCAAGAATGCACCTATTAATTACTTTATCACTCTAAGCATCTTGCTCATGCTGCCCTGCACAACTTTATTTTCTGTAGTACTACCATCTACTACTGTCTACCATAAACGGCCGTATCCGTACCCATACCGTACCCATCAGCGATCCAGTGAGTACAAAAAACGGACGGTGGACAGGTCAGCTGTACCCGTCCTATTACTGTCAAATGGACGGCCATTACCATAAAACGGACGGTGCGCAGCCCTACGGATTATTTACTTCCAACTGGCCATGGCACACGAAATGAACCAAGTTGTGTTCTTTAAGTCCTTGCATCACAGTGGCTCATGTCACCTTCTCTAAAACGAGATCAGTTACCTGGACCCCGGAATGCCCTGATCATCTCCATCTCTTCTTTGGCATCTTGGATGTTCACGTCGGGTAGGTCCACCATGAGCAGCAAAGGCAAAAGGCTGGATGTGTGAGCAGTGGGGGTGTGAGCTGTGATCAACGCGCTGAGTGATGGTGTCTTTATATACATTCTAGTGTCGATTGAGAGCGCAATGTACAGGATCACCCTGATACACTTTCTAACTAATGGGCAAACATTTCTGCAGGCCTGTAACTATCTATAATACACTCTAGACTACTCTGTGATTAGTGAATAGCAGGGGTAACCCCCGGGTATCTTCATTGGTACCCGTACCTGTACCTGTACCCGTCGCTACGGGTACGGGTAACCCGCGGGTTACCCGCGGGTCACCTGCGGGTTATTTGTGTAAACGTGTGCAAGTTTTTTGCTTGCATCGCGCATTTTGGATAACCGGCCCGGGCCATCCCGGTCAAGGAGATGCACAACGCGTTCATTTGTGGCTACTCAGGATCCTTCAAAGATTCCTGTTTTATATTCATAAGATTAAGATAATTCATTATTCTATTGTTGTTTTATTATTCTGGTTTCAATTTTATACAAGCGCAACTAAAATCCACCTCAATATACAAAGATGATTAGATAGATGTTATAGAACATTGATGAAAAGCCTGTCAGATAACCGCATAGAATGCAAAAATAATTGACAAATGCATAGTGATTGGCAGGGGTAACCCCTGGATATTTGTTTTGATACCCAGGTTACCCATAAAATGAAACGCGTGCAAGTTCTTTACTTGCATCGCGCATTTCGGACACCCGGCCCGGTCCATCCCGGTCAAGGAGATACGCACTTGGATACAACGCGTTCATTTGTGGCTACTCAGGATCCCTCAATAATTGCTGATTTAGGTTCAGAAGATTAAGTTTATTCTTTATTTACATTATTATTTTATTTCATTTTGTGGAACAGGCATGGCGCAGGCTTGTACTTTAGATGTACTATATCAGCTACTAGATTAAATGAACGCGTTATCTCGTTATCTCGTTTAATGATGTAATTTGATCATATGTCAGATCTTAGATGTATATTCTATGTATCTAATTAATTTGTGAACGCGTTTTTGTTGTGTTATCTATGCGTGATCACAATCTTGTCGGACCAATGGAAAATCAAAGCCGTGATTGTTAAGTCAACCTTCCTTAATAGGAAGGAGATCAGACCAATATGCTGGTCCATGCGATGCAATGTAGTCCCTGCTCTATGCAGCCTGTAGATACACGCGGGCCTTGTTTCAGTAAAATAAATTGATAATTAGATTATAGAATAGTCTAAAGTAGTCTAGAGTGTATTTTAGATAGTGCCAGACCGGCAGAATTGATCGCGCATTAATAAAACAGTTGCATCATGATTTTCAAGAGAGTGGATCACTGATAACACTTTTATTTTACATCGCATCGTTGATCTGCTTTGATATTTCATAGGATAACACTAGAATATATTTACAGAAGCCCTGTAGCATACATCAAATTTAATCTTGTCATTTGTTTGCTACAGATGTATTTTATCATTACATTTCTGCTGATCTTGTCAATGACTGATGACCACTTATACCCGCCAAACCCGCTGCGCGGGTACGGGTTTCTGGCGGGTTGGGAGTTGTATACCCGTACCCGTACCCGTCAAAACCCGCGGCGCTTACCCGCGCGGGTATGAAAACCCTTGCTGATCCCTATCTGTGATCAAAATATTCCATCTACTGAACCTGGGCTCATGTGTATCTACTGGTGTCGTCTAGAACAGCAGCAGCTACCATGCATTGCGTGTGGGGTGGACCGTTTTGGTCAGAACTCCTTCCTATTCAGAAAGGTCGACTTTCAGGCACAACCATTACCTTGTAGAAATGCAGCCTGATAAATCTGGTTAGAACAACTGTATTGTAAGATATAAAAATATTGTTCTTAAATACTGTAATGAGTGTGCTGTGCTGTGATCATAAGGATTGTACTTAATCATAATAAATGAGTGTAAATATCATCTTGCACTGCCAACACTGGTCACCTCTGATCCGGTCCGGCCAACTCTGATCCGTTACCGGCTCAACCCGGACCAGAAGTGACCAGCTCAGCCGGATCAGCCCTGGCACTATGTGAGGTGTGTGAGGTGTTGAGCAGACTTCATTACTTTCAGATGGAAATACTAGGCCAAATAAAATAAGCACGCAAGCACGAATCCACAACTTGCCGCTGCCACGAGGCTCACACGGCGGTATGTGTAATACCTTTCGAGCGTTCAAACCACATTCTCTGAACAGATAGTCGATAATCTTCTTTTGGAGACATTCAATTCTTATAGATGCATCTTTGAACACATGTGCGCAGAAAATGGATACTGGTCGTGCTCGCCTCGTCCTTTCAATTTGCATTTGCGTCTTTACTTTACAAAAAATAGTGCTGACTCGTTTCCCACCATTACCAATCATCGCCTACTATCATCTTGCCTCTTGTAGACGACAATCTCTGGGAGAAGAGTCAGCTGGTCACTGCACTTAAATATCTCCAATAATGTGCGTGGGATCTGGATGCTTCGAGAACCTCTTCGAGGCAACGAACTGCCCATTTCCTGAGTTGGAATGTGGATTGACATGAACCCAATCTTCTAACTACATTCCTAGTCGGTTCCATCCCACGTCTTCAGCGTCTTTGATTGAATTGCTCCCATCTCCCCACTTTTATCATCTGCGACAAGTCTCGTTGACCTCACTTTGGACAAAATCGTAGGCCACCCATCTTCTGTCTCATCACTTTGAGCTTACCTGCATTGCATGCCTTTTCCTGCGTCACCTTGTGATGAAAATGTGGGGGCTCTCCACTGTTGACGTAGGGCCTGTCGTTGAAGGGAAAGATCCAATTCCGCTCTTGAGGCTAACATGTTTCACTTAACTGGTAGTAGAAAGTACTTGGAGGTACTCTTATCAGGCTGGCGGCCCCATTCCTGAAGGATATATGTGATCAACACTCCAATGGCGACTCCAACTTATGGGCTGCCCCCATTCCAAACATCACCAGGTTCATCTGTAACAAAGTGTTTCCGCATCACCATGATAATGCATTCCCATTCCATCAAAGGCTCACTCTCCAGAATATATGTAGATGTGTCCCGGTAGGACAGTTTCGATAGCTCAAAATTGTCAGTGGAGCTCGCTAAGGCAAAAGACCTTTCCATTTCATGCCGCAACCCCCTCCAGTGTGTTAGGCCGCGGTCTCGTTGCGCTATCTAAATCCCGGTTCATGATATGGGTTTCTTAAGCAGTTCCACAATGTGAAGATATTCCAGGTTAAACGTGGATTGCTATTCGAAATTGGTCAATTCCTTGGGTAGGATGATGGGAAGGAAGGCTGCCTTGGACCTTCTACCGGTAGTACAAAAAATTGACCTTCTCTTGGACGTCCCTTCCGACTGATCACGTGATGATGTTGATCAACGTGAGATAGTGCTCGAGGCCTTCGAGTCATTGGGAACGTTTCCGAAATCCGAAAGAGGAAACTTCCCACCCTAATCTCATCATTAAGATCTCCTAACCTGATTAACAGAAAGAAATGATCATCGCGGTGACCCACACAGAGGGCCAACTCTACTTTACCAAGCGTGCCTGGGACATATTGGAATTCCTATTTCGCACAAAAGCAACGTTCGTTCCAATCAACGAGGAAGCCGGAGCGCAACGCATCCGCGGGAAATACACAAATTCAACTCAGACACCTCACCAGCTGTTAGCCCTCAGTCACGAAAGGACGCTGGATCAGGCCAGCGCCCCACCAGTCATACCCTTAAACCCAAGTAAGATGAATTTACAGCAACCGTACTTGTCTCGCGGCTCACGCGGTAACAGCATTCATATTCATACAGAGACCCCGACATCCCAAGTTCATGGACACATTGAATAAGCATTCATAGCAATGAGACGGAACGAGCGACAGCAGATACAACACTACGAATCGTTTACAAAAGCAGGGAATTTCTAGTTAAGAAGTGATAGCAAGAGATAAAACTAGAGTATGTCAACTAGTTGGAGCGTGATCACCACCTTAAAGCGACCAGTGTTGCCTGGTTCCATGCGAACCATGTCAACCAGTGAATCAGGGTGGTGTAGGTAGCGGCTGGCGAGCTGTCGAAGAAGTTCTGCCGCTGGCTCACTAGGAACGGGGGCCTGATGAGGCCATTCATTAGGAAACACTCCAGTAGGCACTGGTGCAATGTACTGAGGAGCATAACCAAATCCACTGTTTCCTTGAAACTCCTGTCATGAAAGGGTCAGACTGTCTAAGATATGTGTATATGTGAAATAAACAATAGGGAACACACGGGAGTAACAGCTTGTGCTTGTGCTGGAATACCTTGGGCAGCTTTTACGTTGTGATATATATATGGGGGCATGGCATTCTGTGCAAAATATCACTGTTGAAAAGCATGACATCATATATATGAGTGCAAACTCACATTCAACACTGGAGGGTAATGAAATCCCATGTCGGGAGGACCTCCGCTCATGTAGAGGGGGTTGTGGGGTCGACCTTGTGCGTCCATATCCCCGACTGGCGGGGTTATTTGACTCTCATGAACGTCACCTGAAATGGGAATGGTCTAAAGGACAGTGGGTGTCGGTGAGTGTGTGCAGACAGGAGGACGGATGGATGTTGATAACGGACTCTAGCAGTATGGAACATATGATCATGCGGTCCGGACTGGTGAGGGACGGAGTTTGCTGGCTGTAGAGTGTCATTGACCATCTGGAGCTTGAAGAAGAGAACTTCTGCTGGCTTGTCATCTCCTCATGGTTATTTTATAGTTAAATGAGAGGGATGGAAAAATAAAAGGGGGGCAAGCAACATGAACCCAAACCCAACATCCATCTCGTTAGTGAAGTGAACGGTGAGTGGCGGATGTATGTGGTCTGTGGTCCATCATCCGATTATCCGATTCAAGCAATAGCAATCCGCGTTATTGGAACCGAACGACCCACCAGATCCCGATCCAACCTCTCGAACTGCACACCGACCGACCCACCAGATCCCGATCCAACCTCTCGAACTGCACACCGACCGACCTTCACCATCCAAGTGGCGTTAGAGGTCCGTGGAGGAGCCCAACAAGAATCCCATGGGAAACTGAACAAACTGATGAACTCATGGCGTCTAGTAGGCGCTATTATGCCGAACTCCACGCCTTGGCCAAAACCATGGAAAGAATAAGGGAACTTTTCGTAGTAGTGCCCCTCTCACTGAACTTGCACTTTTTCCTTAGAAATGCTGCATTCATCCAAGCGATTCAAACCAGCGCAAACAAAAATAATTTAGCTTCCATCCTAATTAACTTGAAAGCACTGAGTGAAACTTATGCAGGACTCGGCATCCATCTGGTCTGGTTTCCACACGTACGCGACTCTGAGGCGCAGGAAGCATGCAAACTAGCCCCGCCTGAAATAAAATCCACCCCTCTTTCGAGGGTGCACAAGGTCTTTACTGAGGCATACTGCCGCGACGAGGCACGTAAACGTGCTTTCAAAAACTGGGCTACAGATTGGCTAGCTGGTACACCATCACAGACGCATTTAACGGCAAAAACCACCCTTTTTCATTGCCAGAACAGAAACTGGAGGCAAAAACAACAGAAACCAACTCTATACACGACACACAACCTCCACGGCTCTAAGGTGGGCCGTCAGTCATGTGTTCGTAAGCGACTACACAAAATGATTTTGGCGGGAGACCTCCTGTGATGAGCTCACATGCCTATGTAACGCCATATCACCGCACTCCATGGAACACATCCTCTTCCACTGCCCTTCTCATGCCGACATGCTCCTTCGTGATCCTTGTGAATCCCAATAAGAACAGGATGATACGGCGTGGTGCGCACCGGATACGTCGGAAGTATTACTCGTTGGCTGCGGATGCGATTGTGACGATCGGGTCGAAGCGCTCAGCTTTGCAAGCTGGAGAGGTTTATGTGACCGTCAAACTATATCAATCTTGATTCGATTCGCTGAGCGCTGAGACCATGTGCGTATCACACTGGCCTATGGAGCTGGACGAATATGGCCTGCCCAGGATACTTTCCAGGTCCATCGTCTTTCCAGTGCTCGTCTTTTCAGGGCGCCACAAGATTAACAATTGCAGTACACATCATGCATAAGTAAACTAAATTTGATTGCTATAATGTGCCCTTGTTCCCCCCAGATTTGGATTGATTGTGCTGTCCTGGCTTTAGTCCTGCGGCATCTCCAAAGACAGTTATCGTTACCCGGCACACATTCTATCACTTATACACAACCCCGTAACGTCCTGGCTAACCTCTCCAATAATTCCAGCTCCATCAATTCCCGGTACGACATCAACGAGTTAACCCGTCATGTGACTTTCCCTTGTCGACTGGGTTGAGCGCGCATGGCTGGATGTTGACAGGAATGAAACCGGAACATGCTTGTGGGATCTCTCAGGTGGTCATCTGGAATTGACCACCCTTCTCTGAATACAATATGACCTTTCTGTCTTTCAGGGGCATGACGATCAACGCAAGAGTAAGTACAGGGGGAGGAGGAGGGACAGATGAGGGCTCTACTAGGGCTGCACACCGTAGCCTTACCTCACGGTCTGGACGGATTTGTAGTATTGTTGCCGTACCCGTGCCGTACTAACTGTGTTGTGCGTGCAATTGTGGAATTGTCTCTATCACAATCAATTGATCGAGTCCACCAGCTGTCCAGTCCCCAATAATTCGGTTGCTACCGGCTTGTCTCAACAGCAATTATTAAATCCAAAGAACAAAAACAGTGCTTGATGGGTTGCTGACCACTGGAAATGGGCTAATTGTATGAGTCGAGTTGTGTGCTGTGCAGCAACACTTGGACTGCATTTTACCTTCCTGTGAATACTTAGTTGATTAGACACAATTCCTTCTTAGCACACTCATTTACAGTCTCAGAGTCGCGTACGTGTGGAAACCAGACCAGATGGATGCCGAGTCCTGCATAAGTTTCACTTAGTGCTTTCAAGTTAATTAGGATGGAAGCTAAATTATTTTTGTTTGCGCTGGTTTGAATCGCTTGGATGAATGCAGCATTTCTAAGGAAAAAGTGCAAGTTCAGTGGGAGGGGCACTACTACGAAAAGTTCCCTTATCCTTTCCATGGTTTTGGCCAAGGCGTGGAGTTCGGCATAATAGCGCCTACTAGACGCCATGAGTTCATCAGTTTGTTCAGTTTCCCATGGGATTCTTGTTGGGCTCCTCCACGGACCTCTAACGCCACTTGGATGGTGAAGGTCGGTCGGTGTGCAGTTCGAGAGGTTGGATCGGGATCTGGTGGGTCGTTCGGTTCCAATAACGCGGATTGCTATTGCTTGAATCGGATAATCGGATGATGGACCACATACATCCGCCACTCACCGTTCACTTCACTAACGAGATGGATGTTGGGTTTGGGTTCATGTTGCTTGCCCCCCTTTTATTTTTCCATCCCTCTCATTTAACTATAAAATAACCATGAGGAGATGACAAGCCAGCAGAAGTTCTCTTCTTCAAGCTCCAGATGGTCAATGACACTCTACAGCCAGCAAACTCCGTCCCTCACCAGTCCGGACCGCATGATCATATGTTCCATACTGCTAGAGTCCGTTATCAACATCCATCCGTCCTCCTGTCTGCACACACTCACCGACACCCACTGTCCTTTAGACCATTCCCATTTCAGGTGACGTTCATGAGAGTCAAATAACCCCGCCAGTCGGGGATATGGACGCACAAGGTCGACCCCACAACCCCCTCTACATGAGCGGAGGTCCTCCCGACATGGGATTTCATTACCCTCCAGTGTTGAATGTGAGTTTGCACTCATATATATGATGTCATGCTTTTCAACAGTGATATTTTGCACAGAATGCCATGCCCCCATATATATATCACAACGTAAAAGCTGCCCAAGGTATTCCAGCACAAGCACAAGCTGTTACTCCCGTGTGTTCCCTATTGTTTATTTCACATATACACATATCTTAGACAGTCTGACCCTTTCATGACAGGAGATTCAAGGAAATGGTGGATTTGGTTATGCTCCTCAGTACATTGCACCAGTGCCTACTGGAGTGTTTCCTAACGAATGGCCTCATCAGGCCCCCGTTCCTAGTGAGCCAGCGGCAGAACTTCTTCGACAGCTCGCCAGCCGCTACCTACACCACCCTGATTCACTGGTTGACATGGTTCGCATGGAACCAGGCAACACTGGTCGCTTCAAGGTGGTGATCACGCTCCAACTAGCTGACATACTCTAGTTTTATCTCTTGCTATCACTTCTTAACTTCGATATCCATGTAGTTCTGTATCTGCTGTCGTTCGCTCTGCCTTACCTTTTTTAAAATAAATACCATGCTAGGAACGCTTACTAGATGTGTCGATGAACTTGGGGTCGGGGTTTCTGTATGGATGCTGTTAATCAGGTTGGGAGATGCCGAAGATCTTGATTAGTGAGCGAAAACAGGTAAAATCTAAATCAAACAAAAACAAATACGCGCTTAAAGGGGCGCACACACAGAAAATTAAATCCACTCCCCGCTGGAGACTGCGCGAGGTTTTCACTACAGCATATTGCTGAGAAATTGCTCGTAAAAATTCTTTCAAGACAACAAGACCACCCTTTCATATGCACACACACCCTTTACTTACCAACCCACCTAATTATTACAACCACCCCTTCTTCACTGTAGCTACGTTGAAGGGAGGCAAAAACAATCATACCCCCCTCTACTCTTGCCACAGCCACATTGACAGCCCTTAGGTGGGCGATTGGCCATGCCTTTGTGAGGGATTATACCCAGATCAGATATTCAAGCCAGACATTCCCCGGGACGAGGTCACATGCCCGTGTGACGCCCAATCTGTTACGTTCGAGGTCAAGTCAAGATCTTATCGACAAAGTTCAGGTGATTAGATATAAAGCAAGACGTTGGATTTCTGAGTGTTCTAAGGACTTTTTAGAAACAAGAGCCCGAAACTAGCAAACACAAGCTTGTACATGGCGGTTTAGATAAGGGGAAAGAGATCAGATGATGTATCTAAAAGGATGACGTCGTACGCGTTGAAGGCGTTGTTGTTAGGAGTCGAGACGAGTGGAAACGAAAGCTACACGTTCTCCCGATTCTATGCGGTTCGTAACCAACTCGCTACTATTTACTCCCCCCCCTGGTCTAGCAGCCACTGATACTTCTATGGCCAAGTTCATGACTTATTCTTCTAAAACATAGTACGCATGCAACATTCAAACCAGTGTGTCATACAATCAGTGGTGCCAGGTGGACTGGGTTCTCTGGACTTAACATTATCACAAAACAGTCTTTTCATGTACAATCTAACCAACTAATACCTCCCGTGATTCTCATTATATTTAACAAGGCACCCCAAAGTAGTTACAACCGCGCTCGCGGAATAAAAGTTTTTAAAAGAACACGAAAACAGGAACAAATAGCCATAAATAAAGGGGTGTACTACGCATCGAAATGTCCTCATGGAAGTTGGGCGGTCTTCAAAACCCAGAATCAATGCGACCTCTGCACGAATCGGAGTGACTGAACTGGACCATCAAATCCCTTCTTTCATTATTGTTATTGGACTGGAATCACACATAACAGTCCCCTTCCATGTCTGACATCCGCTTTTCTCCTTGTGCCTTGTAGAAGCGGGTGCAATCCAATGCACAACCGTTTCAAATACTTGCGGAAGTAACTCAGGCTGTACACATAGACACAACTTCACCCTTTCCAGGTATGTAAACTTTAATTATTTTGATTGGCCAAAAAAAAAAGGGGACGTAGTGGACATAGCCGTTTCCAAGCCCGATCTCGACCTTCGCTCCAACCATAGCTACTATTGGCGCCCCGGTGTCATTCTTTATATTCTTTCATCCCTCATAATTGCAACCGTGAAGCATGGAATTGTTTTTATTTTAAAGAAAAAAAAACATTAATATTCAAGGACGTACAACTATGATAAGACATTGAGGGGACACATGTAGGAAGCTAAAGCAATTGGCTATACGAGAGAATCAGTAAAATGTAATGTAGCTAGCTACATACATAGAAGTGATACTGACCTTCACAGAAAGACGACCTTCATGGACACCCAAAAGCACACCTGGTGGTGTCAGATGTCTCTTCATTGGGTTTCCGCCTCTCAATTTCCAGGGAAGACAGACACCCACATCCAATAAGGGCCCTTTCCCTGTCCAGAGTCAAGTAGTGATGTGCCTGGCCCGGCTCAAAGCCGGAAGCCAGGCCAAGCCGGGCCTGTTTGGGCCGGGCCAAGCCAGGCTGTTGTGACAGCCCAGCAAGGGCTTTGGCCCGGCTCAGAGAAGCTAAAAGCCAAAGCCGCCGGCTCAGGCTGCGGCTTTCAACAGCACATACAAGTGCAATAGCAATCATCAAAATCAGTACAAATCTGATCACAAAGTGGTTGATTTGGGTCACGTGATCATGTTTATCACGGCATTTCAAACTTTTTCTTTGATATAGCTTTGCAATACGTAACTGTTACGAACCTACTCTTTTCCTGACCCTCATACTGCGCTTCCCCTTTTCCCCACACTTGACTGTCCATTCCCCTCCCCCACCATCTCTTGACCACTTTGGCCCCAGAACCCTGATACCTATGGCCTTGCGCCTAGGACCCTTGACCTGATGCCCTTGGCCTGCTGCCTTGGGACCTTACCTGATGCCTGTGGCTTGTATGCCCAGGACCCCACCCTGATGCCTGTGACATGATGCTCTCAGGACCTCCTACCCTTGACACCTGCACCTGACTCACTACTAGTTCAGCTACTGTGCTGATGGCTGCATTCCCTCATCCCCTGATACTTGGCCTCTGTCTCGGCCAGCATCTGTACCCAGTCCCTGTGGCTGACACCCATGGGATCCCTGACACTGTCCCTGCCAAACCTGACTCTGAACACAAGACGACTTTGGCTTGTACTTACCCCTCCAGACCACGTGACCTGGACTCAAAGCCATGACCTGTCATGTGACCCTTGACCACATGACCTCAGACCACGTGACCCCTTTGACCATGTGACCTTGGACCTTGATCATGACCCCTTAGATCATCTGACCCATCAGTCACTCAACCCTCTCCTCTGACTCCTGTGGGAGTATTCCCACACTGATCCAACTTCTATGGGGCCTGTCATCTCCCCATTCGCCCCTTGACCCTGGTGGGAATCCTCCCACACTGATATGACTCCTGTGGGGCTGCCCCACATGACTATGCTTCTGATAAGGCTTATCCTTATCATGGACTATATTTGACCTCTTATCTATTGGACGATAAGGACTCTGACCCCATCTCTGATTAGCTACAGACCAGACCCCATACAGTATATAAGACCCTGTAGACAGTCTGTACGACCCCAGATTTGACCTCTTGTGCCTTCAGCCTAGAGATCTTAGACCCCAATACATCAGAAGCCTTTTCCCCTCTTTTGCATCCTTGAGATCCCTGTGGGGACCCCCATTGCCTCTGGCAATGGGTGTGTGCCCTTCCCTTTGAACCCCTTCGCCCTCTCTGACTTTGGTCCACTTGGTGTGCTTCTAGCACTGTGGCCGGGTCCTGTCCCTGCTCAACAGCCTTAGGGGATTAGCTCCCTTTGGCTGACTTGTCCCGTCTCTCTCTGTGCTTGGTTATAGCACCAACCCTTAATCCATCCCGAAGCTAGACAGTAGCCTGGAGTCTAGCCTTACCAAGCTAGGCTCCTGGCTGAGGCAATGGACCCGCGTCGACCTGTGCACGTCTGTTACGTCCGGTGTGGGACGTTCCGCACGACTTGTGCGACAGCGCTGATCAAGGGTTTCAGATAAGAGTCAATAGGACCTCTTGGAGTTCAGGGGATGAGTCAAAGTCGAAGGGGCTGTTCCCTAGGATGATGGTGAGCGGAGAGTGCCGAAAGCACTGAGACAGACGAGTCAGAGATTGCAAGGGGAAGTCCGAAAGACGAACACTGATGTATTCAATAAGTCAGTCTGAAGTCTACAGCATAGCTAAGACGGACTTATATACGTAAATGGATGGGCGTCTATAGATAAGGATATCGGAGTCATGTGGGCCCAAAGATGCGAAAGCGGACGGCGTAGAGCCTGGCTTCTGATAGGGGATTAAGTAAATGTCCGGTCGTAAAGATAAGAAGATAAGAAAAGACAATCATAGACAAACAGTAGGTACACAAGTCCAAACAACAGTCACGGGGATGGAAGCAGCGCATGTGAGGGGTCCCAGGAGGGAGACGTAATGAGAAAGTGAAGGGTCGGTGGACGAGTGGGGTCCTGGTTGGGGAGAGTGAAGAAAATAGGGCTACTGGGCCCTGTTCTAACATCACCCTCCCTTCTGGTTCGAGCTGACCCAGCTAGAAACGCGCACCATCGTCATCCTGTATCAAGTCCACATAATCATCCGCCAGATTTCGATCCTCCATGGTGTAGGTTTCTTGGCCACGCATTGATGTGTACGCAGGAACCATATGGGCCGCGCCGTCCACACTGGCGACACAGGTTGTACACTGGACAGTCGAGCTCGCGATGTCCCGCATTGTGTCGTAGACATTTTCCACACCATCCCGAAGGGTTGATGATGGTGGGAGTGACTCCCAGTCGTCGGAAAATGCAGAATCTGCTCCAGTGGAGGTTGCTTCGGCAGTGACGACACCATTTGCGATTGAGGGGGCAGTTCCAGCTAATGTGGTACTTGCTATCGCATCGCCAGCAAGTCTCTCCTCGGGGATTCTCATGCATCCGTGGCATCTCGAATCGGTTTGGCAGCAGTTGTGGTGCCGCTCCTAACGATCATGGGGGAAGGGGTCGGGCGTATGTGTCGGCGTACCTCTCTGCAATGGTCTGATATGCGTCCCCTCTCTCCAACCTTTTCCGAATCTCCGTCAACTCCTGCTCGACTTGGAACATGCCTCTCGTGAGCCTTGTCATCTGCTTCGCATATTCCTTATACTGGGTATTGAGCGTGGTGCGAAGTGCGAGGGTCTTCCGCAGTCTCATCACTTCGGCCTTGAGACGCAGAAGTCGCATGTCGTTCAGCACCTCATTGATTGCAAAGGCTCGAGGGTCGTCAGCTGCAAGATGTCCCAGCTGTTCGTCGCTCATTGTGTGGTGAAGACAACCTGTGTATCGCTCTTCCAAGTAAACCGGGGCCCCATACACAGGCCCATCCTTTTTCATGCAGCCGGCGACATCCATCCCTCCATTGGTGTAGAATATGTACTTAGCTATTTCTTTTGTTCCATCGGCCATTGTGATTTCGAGTGGGAAGTACATGGAAGAGTTCGGATTGTTGGCGAAGAATGGGAACTCGGGTGCTTCATTGTCTTGCTCCATGTCAAGGAGGTCGTTTGGATGGGGTTCTTCAGAGTGGGTGAAGTCGTCGTTCGGATTGGGTGACTGGTTCTTAACACGCTCCTCAGCAGCTTTGTAGTCGATGGGAGAGGAAGGACGAGTAGAGGGATGGGCAGAAGGGAAAGCCTCCATGACCACCGCAGTGGTAGCAAAGGCGTCAATAGCAGCGGAGGCAGCAATGAAGGAAGAAGACATGTTGGTTTGTGGTTAGGACATTGCTGGTAAGGCTTTGTTCTGGGGAAGAAACGTCGGGGGTGTGCTCTCCTTTTAACTGTTTCTGGGCGCCTGAGGATGTCGTAAGTGGAACTCTGTGATCAAGTCTGGGGCAAAGATATTCCCAGCTGGTTCCCACGAATTGTCAGAGTCTGGGAATCCCTTCCATTTGATCAGGTAATGTAGTTTGCGCCCTCGGCCTCGATAAGCGGAGTTCAAAATCCGCTCCACTTCCCACTCTGCTTCTCCATTGACTAGTTCCGGTGGCGGTCTTGGGAAGTTTTCCCCATGAATGGACGTTTCTTTGTATGGTGTCAGAAGCTTCGCATGGAAGACAGGGTGGATCTTCCATGTAGGGGGAAGTTCGAGTTCATATGAACATCCGATAGTTTCCTTGTGATCCGGAAGGGTCCGTGACGTCGGGGTGCCAACTTAGCTGTGGGGTGCGACGTTGGATGTGTTCCCTTCCAGCCAAACCTGTTCATTGGCTCGATAAGGTGTGAAGTTCGAGGGTTTATCCGATAAGGTTTGCTGTGCCTTCAACAGATTTTCATTGGCCGATTTCCGGATCTCATCCCATTGGCTGAGCCGTTGTGCGGTTGTGGGGACATTGGTTGGCTTATCAGTCCATGTGGTGCATGGTACCCAGCCCATGATAAGGGAGAATGGGGGGGTTCTCGTCGTGCCGTTAGGCCAGGAGTTATGTGCGAACTCCGCTGTTGCCAGCCAGTCTGCCCAGTCGTCCTGTCGTCCGTTGCACCAGAACCGAAGGTACTGCTCTAACCATTGATTGGTGCGTTCCAACTGTCCATCTGTTTGAGGGTGGTAGGCTGTTGAGATGTTTTGCTGTATGTCCAGAACCTTGCATAATGCTCTGGCGAACGTCGAAGTGAAGCGTGGGTCTCGGTCAGAGATGATCTTTTCTGGGAGGCCATAGTGTCGATAAACGTGGTCAAGATAGAGCTTGGCCACTCCCTCTGCTGTGATGGACTCCTTGCAGGGTATGAAAAGCACTGCTTTGGAGTAGTCGTGGTCGGTGATAGTCAAAATGGAGTCAAAGCCTCTAGAGTTGGGTAGTTTGACTATGAAATCCATGGCGATCGTTTGGAATGGCAAGGATGCAGTAGGGGTAATAGGAAACATTGCTGGAGGGTGCAGGTGTGTATTCACTTTGTTAGCCTGGCAGTCTGCGCACCCTTTCACGTAGTCTTCGACATCCTTTTCATGTTGGGCCACCAGTAATCACATTTGGCGAGGGCATAAGTATTGGCGATGCCTGGGTGACCAGCAGAAGGGAGGTCGTGGTGAAAATGGATCACCCCCCTCTTAATGTTGTCGCCACTGGTGACAACAAGTCAATCGCCATCCTTCCACCAAAGACCGTTAACCTCTTTCAGGTTGTGGGCATCAGCCCACGCGCGGCATAGTTCTGGGTTCATATTTTGTGAGACTTGTGCCCACAGGTCCATGTCATGGAGGCTGACTACAGCTGTCTTTGCAACACCTCCTCAGGGAGGACAGTTATGTGGTCATTGTCGTCTTCCCCTGTATGCATGTCTGGCCTTCGTGATAGTGCATCTGCTCGCGCATTCTGACTTCCTGCAATGTGCTTCAGGATAAAGTCATATTCCTCAAGCTCAAGGACCTCTCGTGCTACGCGTCGGCTGATCTTGTGGGGCTCCTTCCAGTACAACAAGTTGGAATGATCGGTGTATATGATGGTTTTGTGAGGATTTCCTGCGAGGTACGGTTGCCAATGTCGTAGTGCCTTGACTATGGCTAGAAGTTCCCTATCCCAAATGTCGTAATTTCGTTCCGCGGATGAAAAGGTTTCCGAGTAGTATGCCACTGGGTGCGGTACTTGCAATTGTCCCTTTGATACAATACTGCTCCATTCGCGAAATGGGAGGTGTCTACTTCTAGCTCGAAGGGGCGACTCAGGTCAGGTTGAATGAGTACTGGTTCTGAGCCGACCAGGTCTCTAATTCGTTCGAATGCTCGTTGTTGTTCGGTGTTCCAATGCCATGGCACATCCTTCTTTAGGAGGTCATTGAGGGGTCGTGCGATGCCCGAAAATCCTTTACGAAACGCCGGTAGAAGTTACAGAACCCAATAAAGGATCGGACATCCTTTACACAAGTCGCGTCGGCCATTCCCAATTCCTTGTACCTTGAGGGGTCCATACGCACTTGTCCTCCCTCCAGAATCACTCCCAAGTACTCAACGCTCTGTTGTTCAAAGGAGCATTTTGCGGGCTTGAGGTACAAATCGTGTTCATGCAGTATGTCAAGCACCTGGTGTACTCGTTCTCGGTGGTGATTCAGATATTGGCAGTAGCAACCAAGATGTCGTCCATATAGACTACTACTTCGCCGGTGAGGATGAGATCTCGGAAGATGTGATTCATCATGGATTGGAACGTTGCCGGTGAATTAGTGAGCCCGAAGAACATAACGTTTGGCTCAAACAATCCTTGGTTCGTTTTGAATGCCGCTTTACACTGGTCGCCTTCCCTGATTCTAATGTTGTTGTAACCCCATCGTACATCCATTTTCGAGAAGAGGGATTTATCCCGCATGGTGTCGATGAGTTCGGAAATGAGAGGCAGGGGATAGGCGTTTTTCACCGTATACATGTTAATTTTCCGGTAGTCCTGGACTGGTCGCAGCTTGCCATCCTTTTTTTTGATAAAGAAGAAGGGCGAGGCGTACTGCGACTTGGATGGGCGAATGTATCCCTTGGCTAAATGTTCCTCAAGGAATTCCGTAAGTGCCACCTGTTCGGTTTGGGACAATGGGTAGACTTTACAGTCTATGGCGGCTGGCGTGTCTGGGAGGAAGTCAATGGCGTGGTCCCATGGTCGCTCTGGGGGGAAGCGATGTGATTCTTCCTCGGAGAATACCTTCCAGTGCCGTTGATAGACGCTTGGTACCACGTCCTGGTAAGTTTTCTCAGCTTGTCCCTGCACAGCCTTCTGGGCCAATTCTGACGCTTTGGTGGCATAACACCGACCAGGGTCTTCCCTTTCTTCCGTTTGTGTAGTTCTGATTACTGGATGCCTGATCGCATAATCATAACCCAACGACGTGATAATGGTTGGGTACGAGTCCTTATCCATGGTCGCATCAGCCCAATTAATTTTTGGTTCAAAAGCCGCGAGCCATGGATATCCCAAGATGAGGTCCTCATCGCCTAGATCTGTAATCAGGAAGCGAATAACTTTCGTCATTTCTCCAACTTGGACTTTCAGGTCTGTATAATGGGTGATTTTCCCGGCACGATTGGCCGTTCCATCGATATTCCAGATATTCTTCTCCTGGGGAAGTGCCAGTCTTCCCAGGCCCATTGTTCGTATTAGTCATGGATGAATGAAATTGTCCGTGGCTCCAGAGTCCACTAAGATGTCTTGGTCGGCCGTCCTCTGTGTAGTTTCAAAATGTACTGGTATTTTCAATGACTTGAATCGACTAGCATACACAGAGGTAACATGGAGTGCTCGTGCCCAGGCCAATGGGTTTGAGCCTAACAAAAATCCTTTTTCGCAAAGCTTTTTCTACCAATATAGCGCGTACTTCCTCACTCTCCGTCATCATATTAGCCCATATATCCTGGGCTTTTTCCTCCTTTGATCTCTTGTCTATGGTGGGTGGGTTGTTCTTATGGGGCTCTCTGGTGTGATGGTTGCCGTGGCAGCTCGTGCTCCCTTCTTGGGACAATCTCGAGACATATGTCCCAGTGCTCTGCAGCGGAAGCATCGTCCCTCCTTCATTAATGTCTGCCGCTCGTCTTCTGTAAGTGCTGCCTGAGCTCGAGCCCGATCTGCAGAGGTATCCATAGCATTTGGATCCCGCTGAGTATGATGGGCAGGTTTCACTCCGAAGGCGGCCTTCCACTGATCTCAGGTTTTTCCCTTCTTGGTATCGACTCCAAATCGTGTTTGGAAGTCTAAATAGTCCTGCTGCTGTCGCCGGGCAGCATCCACCCAAGTGTCCCAATCGTGGGGATGATGGAACTGTATAATATTTTTGACCAAGGGGTTGGGCAGCCCTTGCGAGAAGAGATCCAGTGTGGCCTCCTCATCCATGTCGTAACCGGCCCTATTGGCCAGACTTCTGAACTTGGCGACGTATGCATCTAATTCGCCTTTCTCCATTCTGAGGGATTTCAACTCCCAGGCTGCCTTCTGCTTGGCTTGCCCGTCTGTGAAGGCATCTTTGAACCTTTCAGCAATGGTCTCCCAAAGGCCTTCGCTTGTGGTACGATGCCCGCTTTCCACCTGCTCGTTTAGCCATTCTAACTGCTCCATCGTCCAGTCGTCCACCGCGTCCCCTCGGATCAACGAAAGGAACAGATTGGCACGCTGGAACGGGTTGACGATTTGTGGGACATCATGATTGAAGTTCTTGAAGGTCGTGAACTCCAACATGAACTTCTTGCTTTGCGAGCGATCTCCCGTGAATGTCTGGGGTAATACTCCCGACAGCCGTCCCGATGGGGAGGAATGTTTGGTAGGGGTGCTACCGGGACTGGCGGGGCGGATCTGGGAGTTGGGCGGCATGGTAGACATGGGTAGGTAAGATAAGGTGACGGTGTCTGTGGATTGTACTGATATCTGGGGAGTTGTCAAAGCAGGGGCTCTGGACGTGACAACTGCGGGTGCAACCGGAAACGTAGTCGCTGCTAATGCCGGTGCTTCTTCTTCACTGGGGTCTTCTACGTACTCCTCAGGTTCGGAGTCCGTGACGATGGCTGGGGATTTTCTCTCCACGGGCCTAGTCCAAATTCGGGTGGGGCAGGTCTGGTTGTGACCCAAGAGTTTCGACTGTCCGAGTATCGGATACAATACCAAACTCTTTTCTCGTCGTCGTATTCTACCGGTTGGTATCTTCCGTTGTGATAGACGTAGTATCCAAACTCGGTTTCAAAGTCTTTCCAAGCGGCAGAGCCAAGTACTTGCTGTGAAAGATTATTCTCGTCTCTGCGCTCGATGAGTTCTTCTCGGAAGAGGGTCTGACTGCGGCTGGAAGCCACTGTGAGAGACTCGACTTGATGTTACGTCCGGTGTGGGACGTTCCGCACGACTTGTGCGACAGCGCTGATCAAGGGTTTCAGGTAAGAGGTCAATAGGACCTCTTGGAGTTCAGGGGATGAGTCAAAGTCGAAGGGGCTGTTCCCTAGGACGATGGTGAGCGGAGAGTGCCGAAAGCATGAGACAGACGAGTCAGAGATTGCAAGGGGAAGTCCGAAAGACAAACACCGATGTATTCAATAAGTCAGTCTGAAGACTACAGCATAGCTAAGACGACTTATATACGTAAATGGATGGGCGTCTATAGATAAGGATATCGGAGTCATGTGGGCCCAAAGATGCAAAGCGGATGGCGTAGAGCCTGGCTTCTGATAGGGGATTAAGTAAATGTCCGGTCGTAAAGATAAGAAGATAAGAAAAGACAATCATAGACAAACAGTAGGTACACAAGTCCAAACAACAGTCACGGGATGGAAGCAGCGCATGTGAGGGGTCCCAGGAGGGAGATGTAAT